>BQNB010115184.1:0-16253 GCA_026074375.1 Tanacetum coccineum
ATTCGGGAGATTCAACCATTGATGTGGTGGAAGACATCCCCGTTGATGTGCCTAATATTTTTCCCACCCATCCCACCTTTCATATGGATTTTGACTTCATTCCTTCTCATAATGATCTCGGATCCGATCTTGCTGTTTCTTCTCCTTCCGAATATAGAAACAAGATTTACGGTCCGGGGAAATGCATTGAAGTCGAATCCATGAGATTTCTTGTTACTCTTTCCCTCGTGATTGATACTTTACTTCCATTTTCATCCGAAAATGAAGACAAAGTTTTCAATCACGATGTTCTTGCTTCAAAGGAGAAATCTCCTCCTTCTTCATCACATCGGGGCTTTAAAGCTTCCAAGCTTTTTCATCATAAAAGCCTGATGTTGATTCATGGAGAGAACATTCCTATCTTAGATGTTTTGTTTCTCCATTTCTATCCTCCTTGACCAACTCAAGTATGGGGGATCGAGTCAAGCTCAAGACTCGGTTAACAAAAATAAGCGCTTCGTGGGTGGCAACCCATGCTTATCCAAACATATTTATATAGTAGTAATGAATAGGTGTGTTGTGAGGAGGCTCGCCTCTTCCTTTCATGTGCTTTATGTTTTGTGATATTTGTCCAGGATTGACCCGGATTTTGAAGCCTCTCGTTCTCATGGTTTTGTCCTTCGTTCACTAGAGCTTCACATCCTCAGCTTCATTATGGGAATCCAATATCCTAATCTTATCGACTAACGTTTATCTTTGAGCATACTTAATAAATGGCTTTAGATTTATGTAGAAACCCTTCTTAAAATATTGAGGACAATGTTCAATTCTAGTATAGGGGGATCTATCTATTTGATTGTGCATGCAGCCGTTGTTTTCACGTAATCCTGTTTTTACCACCAAAATACCAAAAAAATGAAACAATTTGAAAATTTTCAAAAATAAAATAAGTGTTTTATCACAATGTTGACTTTCCTGCTGGGTAGAATAAGAATAAATTTTGACTCGATCGAGCGTATTGAGCTCTAGCTTGTTCCTTAACTTTTAGACTAAGCATTCGCGGATCTTTTTATTAAAGATTTTAAATTTGCGAAGAACGAGAAATGATAGAGAACGAGAAATATAGACTTAAATATGTGTTAGATGCTAAACAAGGATAAGTTGGAAATCTTAAAAGCTCTAAGTGTAGTTTGTGGCTTTCCTCTTTTCTCTCCCATAAGCTTCTAACCGACTATAATAAGGTTGCTCTCTTTTGAAAATTTAAAACCTTATACAATGATTTTTTGAAGTATGGATTGATATCAATCATTTAGTTCAAAAATATACTTAAAAATTTTCTAAAAAGAATTTTTCTCTACATCATGTATATAATAAAGTGTAAAAAAAATTGATGAGGTAATAATAATAATTATCAAAACTGTGGGCTAATAAAAGTTTACTGCATCTCTTGTCTCTCACAAAAGAACCAATGTAGCAGTCTTCCTAAATAAGGCACAAAGTAATGTAACCGAAGACTGAAAACGTTTGCTGCATCTTTCGCTCACAACGATGTTGAAAGGCATCCTACTAAAAGGTCGAGGATTTCCTGGTTTAAAGGACGAGTAATCTATAATTAAGTGTAATAAATGGGATTTAATAAATAGATAGGGTATATACTTTTTCTAAATTTAAATATCTTTTGAACTAAGACTAATTTCGTTTTTAAAAGTTGGTGATTTTATGTAATATACGAGAAAACCTAAGATTATTTGAAAACCGAAGGTCCGTAAGTCTCAATACTAGTCTCTATGAGGTGTCAAAAGCCTGGTCACTTAGCCGCAAGGTTGGGATGTGCCGAGACGAAAGTCGCTACATGGGATGATCTCGCCTTCAAACTCATTACTTTTTGGGCGAAATGTGACGCGTAGAAATTTTACAAAACGTTTGATCTATGGTTGAAATTCGAAATAAGCACATTCATCTAAGATATAATAATTGTCGGGAGCAGAAAGTTTCACAAGGTACAAGTATGAGTAGTGTTAACGTCTTAACTTTTATTTAACGGTGATTTCATTTTTAAGCTTGGTTTGGGACAAGTGAAAAGTCGGGGACGATGAATTTATCTTTTTGGGCATTTTAGGATTAAAGTGCGTCTTGTTCTATGACCCTTAAAGTTATGAAAATAACGAAAGTCCATACATTCTTGCTAAAAAGAAAAAGTAAAAAAAAATGAAAAAAAAGGAAAAATACAAAAATATGTGTGGTAATAAGTGTAGATTTTTAAAAATGGTCAAAATGGGGCTTTTCAAAATTAGTGAGTCTTTAATTTCCTTCGATAAACACTTAGCTACTTTTCGAGGTAATTAATCGAGGGGGATTGAAATTCTTAGTTTTCTAAAGTGTTTACCTATAGCATTGCGTGAGGACACGACACTATTTCAGTATGGGGGATTTTGGTATATGCTTAATTACACATACCTTTTACCTTTAAAAAAGAGCCTAAATGACCAAAAACGAACATAAAATGCCAAATATATGCTTGTTTTGCTATTTGTGTTGTGCATGTAACGGATATTCAGAAAAAGGACAAAAACGAAGCAAAATGGACAAAACCAAGCATGGAATGGAATGAGTGTGAAAAAGTCAAAGTCAAAGTCAACCCAAAAAGTCAACAAGTCAAAGCCGACAAAACTGAAGAAAACCTTTTTGGGCTAACCCGCACCCAAGTTAATGGGCCGAGTCAGCCCATTAAGCTCATTTGTTAAATCAAAAGCCAAAAAATTCATTTAAAATCAGACGGCCCAACCTTATAAGTCCAAAACCCTTTTAATCCTTAACAAGCCCAACAAAAGCCCAAATAAACCAATTTCCCTCCTTTTTACTATTCCCTCATCCCTGTCCACTTCCCCTGCAAACCAACAAAATAGTGTCACACCCCTTACTTACCCCACCTCCATATGGTACCAAATCCACCTTGGCAATCCTATTTTATTTCATTGGCCGATGGGACTTGGATACTTAATCAAGGGCTATGATACTTGAGCTTGGTGAGCAAGATGAATGGATGGTTGTGATGAAGATTTCGAGCTCCTCACAGAAGAAACACAACAAACACAACTCAAAGCTTCACAAACGGCTATAAATAGGAGCTTTTGGTCACAGTAGAAAATATGTAACTTAGGAGTAGTTTTACTTTAAAATGTCTTAATTTAGGTTTTCTTATCTTTAAATTATTGTCTTTCAATTTCCAACTTTGTACTCCTTTTATTATTAATGCAAATTTCAAGTTTTCAAGTTATTTCAAATTCTGTCATTTAAGGTTTATACACTCAAATTATTTTATGTTCACAAGTCATTTCCATAAGCTCTCATAAGTTTATACAATTTGTTTTACTCATAAAAAATTTTTCAAAAGCTTTTTATAAGTTTAGTGTTTCATCACTAAAAAAAATTAGAATTTTAGCATTTTGGAGCATGGTGAATTATAGATGGCAATGGTATTAGTGCTTATTGGATACGCATTAGGGTGAGTTATAAGCTGATTTGGGTGCTAAACTCTTAACCAAAAGCTAAGGATCTTTGTAAGTTCTAAATTTCATTTTCAAGTCCATTTTATGCATCTGCTTATTTATTGCTTAATTTGTGCTTATTTTGCTTCTTAAATGCTTATTTTGCCTTTATTATGCTTATTTGATTTAGTTTGATACAAGTCTTGGTCTGTTTTAGCTTAAAATTGCAAAATCTGATTTTAAAGGGGTGTTTGGGATAACAGTTTTAAAAACTATTTGAAATTGTTTTATCCTTGATCTTCTTAGTTTAATGGTTCTTAAGGTTTAAATATGAGTTTTACTTAGTTTTAATAAAGTGTGTTTAAGTTTTTAAGGTTTTTGAGGTCTTAGTTTAAGAATTGAAGTTTTCTAATTTCAAAGTTTTTTTTAATTCCGATTTAGTAAAAGATGCATTAGGTTATATGTTTGATGTTTTTAGCTCTCACTTACTGCATTAGATTCGTAGGATTGAGTTTTAACAAGTTGGCTTTCAAGGATTTTAGTCTAAAAACAGTTTTACATCTTAATACTGTTGAGAGTTTGTTCAATTCTGTTTTAGTTAATTTAGGATTAAAAAATGCATTAGGTTGATTGATTCTGTTGTTTCTAGCTTTAAAACACTGCATTAGTACTTCTGTTGTTGGTTTTATAAGTTGTTTTGAATGTTCATTGTTTAAAAACTATTTTTTCAAAATTCTGCTGGTGCATATTTAGCTTAACTGTCAGTTTTCAATAGCAAAATTAGTTAATAGTAAGTTTGATTTAAGGTCTAATATTGATGTTATAAGTTCATTAGATATTAAGCTCAATCTGTTTTTACTTTTTAAGTTTCAATTTTAGCTTATTCTAGCTTAAATCTAAGGCTGCAAATTGTCACTTTTAAACTTTTAAAAAAAATTCAAAAACATAGTAGTAATTTGTCAGATTTTAATACCTTTTCTCTAGCTTATTTTTAAGCCAAAATTCCTTATCTTTGTTTTTATGTGTTCTTTGTTTGTCAATCTTTATCTGTTTTTAGTTTTTTTTCAATTTCCAAATGCTTATCTTTTCTAAAATTAAGCTCAAAGTTAGCCAACTTGTCATTTAAATCTGCCAGCTTTAGTCTTAATTACATTTCTGCTTATTAAAGCTTTTTAGCTTACTTAGTTGGTTAAAACCTTTTCATAATTGATTATTATGATTAGGTAATTGTCTAGGATCAGCTTTTTAACTTTCTTTTGTTTATTTGAGTCTTAAAAATCAAGTCAGTTTAGCTTAATGTTGCTTTGTTATAATAAGTCAATTCTGTCATTTTTTTAATAACTTTTTTAGCTTATTTTTCAGTTTAGTCAAAAAGTCATTTTTTAAAGTTGCTTATTCTCAATAGGTTTTTAGCTTTTTCAAATGAAAAATGAAAAAAAAAAAATTCAAAAAAAAAAGGAGCCACAGGGTCGAACCTGTGACATCCCTTTCATAAACTCAACGCCTCAACACAACACACAAACACCAACTGCGCCCTTGGGACTTTTCTGTCCTAGTTTGTTTGCAATTAATACTTAACCTCGTTTTCCTTGTTTTACTTATCAGCCTCTTTTTGCTTATTTTCAGCTTATTTGTTCAGCTTTTCTTCTAGCTTTTAATTTTCTTAGATTACTCATAGTTTGAAATACTTTTCACAAAATTTTCAGAATTTTCCCATTTAGTTTAGTATTTTTAATTAATTTTTTAGATTAAATCAGTTTTAAATTCATAATAAAAAATATAAAAGTTAAAAAAATATAATTCGTTTTTTTAAATTTTCTTTTATCATTTAGGATTTATAAAAATTAAAATTTTATTTGTAGGCTTAAAATTTTAGAATTTGAGTTTTTAAAGAACGGGTTTTGAGTCCCGTTATCATTTTTTGTGTTTTAGCCTTATTAGCTTTCGTTTTTAGCGTGCCTTTACTTGTTTTATCATATTATTAGTAGAAATAGATAACCAAATCCATCTTGTGATATTTAAGCATTGTTCCACAAACGTTTCCTCGATTTTCAAATTCGCACCTCGTCGGGACACGACCCGGGAAGGTTTTTAAGGATTTTACTTTGGGTAAAAGTAATTATCCTTTTAAAAAGCCTCACGGAATACTCACTCTACTTATCATTGATATTTTGGGATACTTCTTATTATATATATTATATATATATATAATATTTTTATATTATTATATATTATATAATATCATATATTATATTTATATATATTATTAAATATATCGTATATATACTAAAGGATTTATTTTTTAAAACGTGTCACTAAAAACAAGGATGCCGTCTTTTTTGGGTTTAGTGTCACTCAGGTTATGGGATACTATTAATTTGCTCCAAGATAGGAGTACGGAATTATCTTGTTCTACTTGGGATGGTTACCTTCTATCCTAGCTATTTCCTTTATTTTACGTGACAAATTATTATCTTATATTCTTTCTCTTTAAAGTCTTATTTCATTAATAAACTACTCTTAGGACGACCTTGGATTTACCAACTCTACACTATTCATGACCAGGTTCTCTGCCCGTTAGTGCGTTTGTAAAAGGGTAAAACGAGTTTAATAAATGTAAAACTTGGTTAATAAATATTTCAAAAGAAAATATGTATCATTCGGCTACGAAGCTCCTCTTCGCCCTACTCTACTCCCCAAGTACCCAACTTGAGAGTTATCTTCACTATGTCAACAAGCTCCCTTTAGGCGGAGAAAACCGTACACGTCGCTTACACTTTTTCTGGTACTAAGCTAAATACCGAGTTCTACTTCGAGATAGAACCAATCTAACACACTATGTATTTTATGGCCTAAATACTAACCTATCATACACATATGATACACACAACACACAACACAAGATATACAAGATGAATGATTATCACAAACGTGATGACACAACTAAACTATTAACACTTGAAGCTTGACGTCTTCTTGAGTGTTCTTCACTAAAGAGTGGAAAGAGTTGATCACTTGTAATTAATTATGTAACAAGTATAATGATCAAAGAATATATAAAAGATAAAATATGTGTGAGAAAAATATTTATCAACAGTTGTTTAAAATGAAAGAATGAGGTTGGTATTTATAGGCAACCTTTTGAAATTCAAATCTGTCCCAGGGGAGTCAAACGTGCGACTCACGGATCCCCCATCCGCTAGATCCGTCCAGTGTTTTTGGTGGATCCGTGGGTAGAGCTGGGACAACATTTGTCATTTTGTGATTAACCCCAAATCTCTACAAAATATTGTTTTATATTTATTAAAACTAGTTTAATAGATTCTTCTAGAAGAAAATATTACTTATCACCAATAAGGAAAGATTTTCTAGATTTAAGAAGATTTAGGAAGATTTAAAAAGATTATTTCCACTTATGGTTAATTCTATTTTGTCTTACATGATTAATATAACAAGCTTATAATTAATCATGTGTTAGCTTAAATCATTTGATTAAAAAAGATTTATGCAAATGATAATATTTTTCTTTGATCGTTAACTATGTTTAATAATGCCATATTCATACCTTAAGTGGTTTTTCGGCGTCAAGTAAACTTTCGACTAAATAACTTGTTTACGTAAACTTTTACGTAGTATGACATTATATTTGTTATTATCAAAACATAAAGATCATTAAATATAAATATCGTTTTTGCGCGAATATTTGTATTAACAATCTCCCTCTTTTTGATGATGACAAAATATGAACTCATGCTTATTTAAAAGTTACTAAACAAGTATTTAGTAGATGAGTTTACATATCTTCTCCCCCTTGTTGTCGAAGCAAAAAGTGTTGTAGAGGCGGTCCTTGCAAGTCTTGTGTTTGACGAATGCTAAGTCACTTGCTTATGAATGCAAAGTAAAAAAAATAACGACAAAATTGCAAGTGCTCCCCCTTGGTGTATACTCCCCCTTGCTTGGGGTACCAAGTAATCGAGCTATGGATGCGTTGCTACAAAACAAAGTTAGTAGGCAAGCAAATATATATATGACAATCACAAATGCACACATATACATTTTACATAATAAACATCTATCATCAACAAAACTAATAAAAATAATGTTAAATCCATTATAAGAGATAAAACATAAAATTTGGCATTAAAGCCATTACATGATAAGCTTAAACTAGAAAATTAAAGAAAACAATTAAAAATCCTAAATCTTGGGATAGAAAACATTTTCCTATATAATCCGAAAGGTGAGGTGAGATGGTTATGCGGCTAATGCAGAAAGTAAGGTGGGTGTGATAGAGAGCCGAGGTGGTGTCGAATGTATGAGAACATGTTATTGACACGGTTTCAGAGCATTTGGATTTCATGCCGTGTGGTGCTACAACGTTGACAAAACATGTCGTGGAGGTGAGGCATGTCATTTGGATGAACAAAATCCAAAATGTTTGGAGGATTGGGAAAATCTTGATTTCCAAGATTTGGTGGTGGATGGTGAATGTTTTCAAGTGGAGGTGCATTGTTGTGGACGAGAGGTGTGTTGTTGTTAATGTTAACAAACAAAGGTTAGGTTGATGGCAATGGTTTAAATCTGGGTGGTGGATTTGGAAAGCCAGGAGGTGGTCGAGAGACACGTGATGGTGGAGATAGATTAGAAGGCCCCGATGGCCAATTATCCATCGTTTAAACATAGGGATCATTTGGTAACATTTGAGGTGGAGGAAGTTCTTAAGGTTATAGTTTTATTGGAATGACAAAACAAAGTTTAGGTGGTGGTGCACCATGGGTTGGTGTCGGAGACTCACTTGGTGATGATGAAGAGGTGTAGTGTGTGCTTTTGCTAGAGATGGATTTTGATGGAGCTTGAGGTGGTGAGAGGGATTTCTTTCTAGGAGGTGGTGAGGGAGTTTCACTCATTTGGATGTTCTGTCACTTGAGGATGTGAATTGACAAAGTTGGATACTTGACACTCTCTTGGGGTTTTCTGTGAAGTTTGGTGAATTTGTTTTGGATGAACTAGTCATGGTTATGAACTAGTAAGGTTGTATATGAGAAATGTGGAGAGAATGTGAAGAAAATGATGTTTGAGGGTGATGATTATAAGGAGAAAGTGGTGATATGAATTGTATAATGGTTCTTGGATTATATGGAGAACATGTTATATCCTAAGGTTTAAGATCCCACATAGTATCATATAGCATGGTTATAAGATAAAGTAGAAAAAGTTAAAAATCAAGAAAATTCGAATTTTGGCGCCTGGCCTGGAGATCTACGGATCCACCAAAATAACGTACGGATCTACCATATGGTGGATCCGTGGGTCACAAACTTCAATAAAAACGACCAGAACATCATTTCTCACCTAAAACACAAAGCAAATTATCATGCAAGTAATGTTGTAGATAAACCCTAATCCCATGAAATTCATTATACAGAATATAATAGACTTGCACATTATCCTATTAATATTATACGCACTAAGTTAACGTAGCTTAGTTAAGATTTTAAGAGGGATGAAAGGAGATGAAGTGTTTACTCTTGAGAGATGAAAAGAGATGAAGTGTTTACTTTTAAGAGAGAAATGAGTTATTTTGAATAATTTTAAGAGCTTAGATAGAAGGAGACCGTAAGGTAACGGTTCATTAAGATTGTTTTTAGAGTGTTGCATTCGTTTGGCCATGAAGAATGCTAGATTAAATGCAGTGTAAGTAGTGATACAATAGAGCATGTATGCACCATAAGCGGATAATTGAATTTTGGGTCCATTGTCACAAAGAATGTTTTCTATGATAACAATTTTTGTGGTTTTGAGACAAGGACACACTTTATCAGTATAGAGATACTTTGGGTTGGTGTGTCGTTTTTTCTACATTATGTCTTTCATGGTTATGTTAGTTATGATTGACGTGGGATGATCAAGTTTTGTGAAAAATGGTTCGTTTGTGAGTTATTGTAGTTTAGAATGGATGTAAGCGACCATTCATTGCTATAAAAGCAGTGTCCTTCGTGAGGAAGATCTAGAAGAATTTTGAATTCTCTTAAAGTAAAAAGAAATTTTTCTTCATAGATGTTGAAAGAGACAACACGATCATTATTTAATGAGTAAAATTGAAAGCATCGATAGAGTTCAAAGATAAATTATGGGTAGATTTTTCCATCCCAGAGTAGAAGGATGAAACCATTTCTAAGGAGATTCTTTCAAGATTTACTTAAGTGTTCGAAGTTGTTACGGATGATCTTCCCTCATGTATAAACCATTTTTTGGCAAGGGTCCTTCATGTGACATTGGATATCTAAGGAGTTTATTGTGATTTCTATGAGAAAATATTATAAATGATAATGATTCAATAAGCGAAAAATACAATGTAAGTGTGTTTATGTGGACTTGATGTGGGTGTGCGGTTTGCTTGACTCAAATAAAAGAAAAATAGTGATAGTACTAGTAATAAGCAAACCTTGATGCACAACCTATGTTTGATATTTCTCAAGATGAATGGAACGAAAAATACTTATGAATTAAGCATCTCGTAAATACATTCATGAGATCTAAAAAAATGTTTTTGCGTTGTATTAACAATGTAGTTAAACAACCTTTGTTTTGAAAAGTTCCTAGAAGTGAAAATCATAACTTGGGTTTTTGTCAAAAATTGATTGTTGGCGAATCGCTTCAATTATGCTTTTTGAGTATTATAGTAGTTATACATTGTTATATCATAGTTCTAATTGCATGAAAATAACAAGAAAAATTAAAAGCCCCAAATTATGTGATTTGATCAAAATCAAAACCCTAGATATGAAATTAAATAGAAAATAAGATGAAATCACTTACAATAGTTGTTATAGATTGATGATTTGTTGATGATCTTGCAGATTAGTTGCTCCAATTGCCGATTAGATTTATGTTTATTTAAGGGTTTTGGTATTTGAGTTTGTGAGTGTGTTTGTTTAATACTTGTTGTGGTCCCAATTTGTTTAAAATCAGTTATTTACTCGTGATCTGTGACACATGGATCTCCTTATGGTGGATCCATGGTCCGCAAGTCTCCAAGAATACGGACAAAGTTGATTTTTGAGCAAATTAAGATATGGTGTTGTGTTTTTGGCAATTGGAATGTGTTATACATACTATTAGGGGTATGTGATATAATTTTCGGAGTCGACGTCCAAGTTTTGAGTGAACCGTGCAACTTGTCGTGAATTTCCCGATGGAATTCCAACGTAGTCGATCCTACTAGGAGTGTGTTATCTTTTAGCATAAGTTTGACCATTACTAATAACACAATCATTTATGAACATTTAGACTCAACAAAACATCGTCAACACAAGTGTGAGTTGCAATTCGATGATTGTTCTTTTCGTCTTTTTCAATCGATTTTGTAATTTCATGTATTGACCATACATGTAGATTTTGAAGATATCCATGGTCATTTTATTGATATTTTCTTAATCTAATAAAATTCTAATCTCGATTATGTTCATGATCAGAAGTTTTGTAATTGGAACTTGTAATGAGAATTAACATCTTTTGAATAATGAATAATTACTTCATTAAAGTTTTTGCTTACGATTATTTTTGAGATGATGAAGGATCACTATCCATGACAAGTTCCATCATTTCTAATCCTAATCTAAAATAATTAAATACTTCACGTTTTAAAGGCTTAGTAAATATATCGGCTATATTATCTTCGGATGCAACTTTCTCGATAGACATATTGCCCTTTTGGACGTTATCTCGTAGAAAGTGGTGACGGATTTCTATATGTTTAGTTCTAGAGTGTTGTACGGGGTTTTTACTTAAGTTGATAGCGCCTTTATTGTCGCACATAATCGGAACGTCGTCGAGGCGTATGCCGTAGTCGATGAGAGCTTGTTTCATCCATAATGCTTGTTGACATGCCTTTTCGGCGGAGACGTATTCGGATCCGGTCGTGGAGATAGCAAGGGTCGTTTGTTTCTTAGCGAACCAAGATGTTAAACAACATCCCATGAACGTACAAACGCCACTAGTGCTTTTACAATCAACGTAATCACCCGCGTGGTCGGAGTCGGCATAAACTGCAGTTTCTATTCCGATTCCTTTCGGATACCATAATCCTAAGTGACTAGTTCCTCTAATATACCTAAATATATGCTTAACAGCTTCTAAATGGGTAGTCTTAGGATTTTCTTGGAAACGACCACATAAGCAAACACTAAACATAATATCGGGCCTACTTGCAGTTAAATAAAGTAAGCTATCAATCATACCTCGATATTTAGAGCTAGCTTCATCGTCCTTAGTGAGCTTGATCTCTGTTGACATCGGCGTCTTGGTTGGTTTGGAATCTTCCAACCCGAACTTCTTTAACATCTCTTTGATGTACTTGGATTGATTGAAAAATATTCCGTCTTCCATTTGTTTGATTTGAAGACCCAAGAAGAAATTCAGCTCGCCCATCATACTCATCTCAAACTCGGCGTGCATGATTTTCGCAAAATCATCACACAAGTTTTGACTCGTGGAACCAAATATAATGTCGTTGACATATATTTGAACAATAATAAGATGTGACTTTGATTTCTTGGTAAAAAGTATGTTATTGACCATTCCTATTGAATACTCGTGTTTGTACGTTGAGTGATTCTTCGACTTTCATTGTATGTTTATTTAGTACTACACAAGCTTTACTATTTTGAGAATACCCTAGAAAAACACCTTCGTATGACTTTGGGTCAAACTTGGTTAGATAGTCTTTAGTGTTCAAGATGAAGCACTTGCTTCCAAATACTTTAAAGTATTCTAAAGAAGGTTTCCTACCTCTAAATATTTCATAAGGAGTTTTTCCTAGTATTGGTCGAATTAATATTCTATTTAATATATAAGTTGACGTATCAACGACATTACACCAAAACTTTTGTGTAATGGATTGTTCATTAAGCATGGTCCTAGACATCTCTTGTAAGGTCCTATTCTTTCTTTTTACTACCCCATTTGATTATGGAGTATATAAATAGTTTAGCATTTTTAAACATTTAATTTAATTAAAATCGTTTTTAATTCATAAAAAATTATATAAAAGTAAAAAATATATAATTTCTTTTTAGAAAATTTTCTTTTAACATTTAGGACCTAGAAAAATTAGATTTGCTTTCGTAGGGTTAAAATTGCAAAATTTCAATTTTTAAAGAACGGGATTGAATCACGTTCATATTTTTAGTAATTTTTAGCTTAAAACTCTTTCGTTTTCGGTCTAGTTTTCTTTGCCCTAGCTTTTTAGTCAATAAAATCTTATAAAAACCAAAAAGATCATTGTAGGACTTAATTTTGTTAATTTAGGGTTTTTAGGTCCCGTTTATGATTCCCGATTTGCGATTTTAGTTAAAATTTAATTTCTCGTATTGATTTTTTGTAGTTAGGTTTAATTGTCCCTTAATTTGCTCACTTTTAGGATTTTAGATAACAAATCATCTTTGAACCAATTCAAATCATTGTCCAAATAACAAACGAGGTCTCAATTTCATAAGTCTTTGGGAAAACGACCCGGTAATCACTTACCGGTTTCTTACGTGTGGTATTTTTGTGAGGATTTTTGCTCTAAATCTTTGTCCTCAAGGAGTTTTAGTAAATTTACTTATACTTTGATATTATTACGTATTAAATTGAAACGATCAATATGCCACTTCGAGATAAGTAAATCATTGCACTAAAACAAACATTGAACCGGATTTAATATAGCTAATACAGTATTCTATCATTTGGCTTGTACAGCTTTTCTATCTTCTATTTTTCTTCTTTTGTGTTTATTGTCTATTGAATTGATATTTGTTTCCACCAAACATGTGTCAGTCTCTCAAGCTGAAAACCCCCATATCATTAGACAACGTATATAGCATAGGTTTAACCAGTAAATAGACTAATTAAAATACTAATAGAATATAGGATTAATGTTCCACTCTTAGTGTTCGACACCTTACTTACTGCACACTCCATCTTGACCGGGTACACTGATCGTTAAAGTGTTGTTTTATGTTTGTCAGCTAAATATAAATTTAAAACTTAATAATCAAATAATTGACCCTACACGACAGCACATCAGTTACAAATGTGGCAAAAAGGTCATTTTGCAAGATATTGCTTTTCTAAAACGTCTGAACCATCTTATAAATCTCCTATGTTAAACTCATCCTCAGTGTCTAAAGGTTTTCAACTCAAGTTTATGTAACACCCCAAACCAAACAACTTTGGATTGCGCAGCAGAATTAGCAATTGTGTGTTACTAAATAGCACCATTCACCAAGATAATAGAAAACGACCCAAATGAGACGTTTAACAAACATTTGTTCCATTATTAATCAGAGTATAACGCGTTTAGGTCCCCACAGAATCGCAATCGCAACCATTACAACATTTGAAAAACTATTGTTTCAAAATAAAAACATTGTTTTAAAACAACTTAAGACATTGTTTTTTAAAGACAAGGAACATGGTATGTGCTTAAATACACATACCATTTTCCATTTGAAACGGACTTAAATGACTAAAAACGTACCAAAAATACATTGTATTTGTATGTTTGCATTTGTATTGTGCAGGAAACGGATATTCAACCAAAAGGAACAAAAAGAAAGCCAAAAAGCAAACAAATCCAAGCACGGAATAGAAAGGACAAAGTCAAAAGTCATCGAAATGAAGAAAATACAACTTTAGGGACTAAAACTGCCAAGCCTCAAGTTGTATTTTCTAATATAACAGAGGAGGGGGACTATAACTGCCAACCGGGCAGAGATTACATTTAAGTTATAAGGCTTTAGGGGACCAAAACTGCCTACTTCCCCAAAAGCTTCTTTCCCGCCCAACAAACCCAGGTACAACTTGGATGTCCTCCCATACCTTCTCCCCTGCAAAACCACTCGACACCCTAGCCAAAATCATTTCATCCACCCTACTAACCCATCCCAGTTGTATAAAAGCCATGTTGGCAATCCCTCACCTTTCCCAAGTATCTTCAATGGCTGAGATTGCTCTCCAAAGAAGCACAAATGAATTTGAAGGCTGGGATTTGCTTTAGGACTTACCTCACACAACAAGCACACTTCGTTTTTGCTCTCCAAAGAAGCACAAGCTGAAAGTCCAAGACTTCGGCTATAAATAGAGCTTTTTGTAAGCCTTTGAGGCATCTAGTTTTTAGTTTTTAGTAACTAATTAGTTTTTAATCTTAGTTTAAATTTCAAAGTCATTTACAGCTTTTTACTTTCAGCTTTGTAACACTTTCAAGATTAATGCAAGTTTGAAGTTTTTAAGTCAATTTACAATACCAGTGTTAAGTTTCTTAATCATATTGTTTTGTGTTCAAAAAGCTCTCACCACAGCTTACTTATAAGCTGTTTTCATTAAGTAAAGATAAAAAGTTAAGTAGTTAAGAGAAAATCACAAATATCACTCTCAAATATACCACAGCTTATGTTATGGATGATAAGCCAGTTCTGGATGGGCTTATGGACTCTCACTAGCTTGTTTTATGCAAGCTAGAGCTTGTAGATTCATTATTTGACCCTGTTTTGAGCAAGGGTTTTGTAAGTCTCTCTCTTTTTCTTACATTTCTTATTTAATGCAGAAGTGCTTATTGTGCTTATTTATTGCTTATTCTTGATTAAAGTCTGCTCTTAAGTGCTTTAATTTGTTATTTGATAATCTGTTTTTAATAAGTTTGAAATAAAAATGATTTTTGGAAATGTTAAGGGCTGTTTTGAACAAGCAGTACTAACTTTAAGTTAGTACTGCTAGTTCATTTTTGGAATTTAAAACTAGCAGTATTAACTTAAAGCTACCAGTACTAACTCCAAGTTAGTACTGTTAGTAAAAACTGTTAGTACTGGTGGTTCATTTTAGCTTATCAGCTTATTATTTCTGCTTATTTAAGATTTCTTTAGCTTTTTAGGGTAGATTAAACCATTTTCCTTTACTGTCTTTAGGGGTAAGCTTATTTAAGCTTATTCTCCTTTTCAAAGTATCTTCAAGAGTTTATCAGTTTTTAGTTTTTAGCTTAGATGCCATTCTAGCTTATTCTGGTTGCTTATTTTTATGCTTGAGTGCTTATTAGGGTTAGTTAATTACCTGTTTTAGCTTATTTGCTTATTTCTTGCTTCATTAAACTAACAGTACTAACCTTAAGCTACCAGTACTAACTTATAACTAGCAGTATTAACTCCAAGTTAGTACTGTTAGTTAATACTGGTAGTACTGTTGTTAGTACTGTTGTGTTTCTCCTGCTTTGCTTAGTATAATTGCTTTTTGATTTTGCTTATTTAGAGTCAGCTTAGCTCATTTGATTTGCCTTAATCTTATTTGAGCCTCTTTATATCTTAGTGTTAAAGTTAAGTGTTTTTACCATTTCTAGCTTTTATTTTTGTTCCAGCTTATTTTCTTTGCTTATTTTTATGTGCATTTGCTTATTAGTTTTAGCATCAAATCATTCCTTGTCATATTCAAACACCAATCATCAATCATCTTTCGATTCTCCATTTCTAGCCTCGTTGGGACATAACGACCCGGGAACACTCTATACTGCTTCCAGTTTCTTTAATTTTGTGGGTCTTGATCCTTGTTATATATTTATATATGTTTATGTTTATTTATATATAAAAAGGTGTGAGATCTTGCGAGTCACCCACCCCTAGCAACTGACTCTTATGAATATTTATGCTCAAACCTGATGCAAGAAAGAAGCTTTTAAGAGTGTAAAGAATAACCTTCAAGTTCTCGTCTGACCATTCTCCTATAAGCATGGCGTCGTCGGCGTAGAATAAATGAGAT
>BQNB010115185.1:0-21609 GCA_026074375.1 Tanacetum coccineum
GCCTCATCGAGCTCGAACATCAAGTCCAACGCTTGATGGAAACCTACACTGCTCCGATGCAACCTACTCAAGTGAATAATATCACTTCTTCATGTGAGATCTGTAGTGGTCCCCACGACATTCAGTACTGCATAGAAAATCCCGAGCAAGCCCTTGTTGAATATGCATCCTCGCGTACCGATGAAGAGGGAGGTAAGTGGAGACAACCTCAAAATTCTCAAAATAATTTCTCAAACCCACCTTACCGGTTCTAACCCAACGGTTCGATCTTGAACCGCTCCTTCAACAACAATCCTCAAAATTTTAAAAATCAATCAAATCTTGAAAGATTGGTTTCCAACTTCATGGCATCTCAAGACGCTAGATTGTCCAAGTTTGAAGCCGATTTCAAACAACAACAAAACGAGATGACCAACAAAATCAACACAGTATTGAAGGCCATCACTGATTGAATGGCTGGAGCACTCCCTAGCGACACGGTCAAGAACCCGAAACTGAATGTTAACTCTACCTCTCTAGTTTTGTCTGCTCGTTCTTACCCAACAGTAGATCCCCAATGCTCATCTCACCCCTTGATGACATCAAATAAAGTCTATTTTATAGCATCATTTATCCCATGTTATTAACCCATTTATACTTGTTTACATCATCCTAAGATCTGAATGTTTGGTATTTGTTTATCTTGGTTTCTTGATTTATCGTTAAGTGCTTGTTTATGTTTACCAATTTATACTTGTTTACACGCTTTTGTATGCGACCTATCATTCAACTGGATCTAGTGAAGCGGACCAAGTAGATCTAGAGTCCGAGATAGCTCTCCATATAGTGATTTATACATCTAGAATCATAGTTACACAAATATTGTCCTTCTAAGTCTGTGTCTAGGATACGCTTCGGGCTTAACTAGTTAAATGGATATTGCCAATGGTTTCTTGATCGTGTTGACTAGCAGGTGACCTAGATAATTCAACAAGTAATGTTCTGATTCCATTGGATAGTTAGACAAGTGGACTACTAGTGTATAAATTGCCATTAAGCGGTAAGTGGGTAAAGTCTCTATGAGCTAGGGTTTAACGAGATCACCATTACTTTAATCCCTAAGATAGATTATAATCATCAAATAAGCATGCTTTATGCGGATGCTTTAATTGTGACAGAATTATTGTATCTAGGTCTTAGGATGATGTAACGCCTAAGTCTTGAGAATGATATGCCACCTCGAGAGAAGAAATCATTGCACTAAATAAACAAACCAACGTTCTAATCAGATTAATAATGGTTAATATAGTTTTCTTATATAAGGTTCGACCACTCTTTTATCTTTTGTTAATTAGCTTGCATGGGTAAAAGTGCCTTGAATTGATTATAGACACCAACCAAACCGTGCCAGTCTCTTAGGCTAAAAAACCCCCTTTTCCCGTTAAAATTAGGATTTAGACTGACATAGGTTTAACATAGGTTTAGAATAGAATAGAATAGATATAGATTAGATAACCAAAATATTAATTAAATTGATAGATTTAACCTCGCTTCAAGTGTTCGACACCCTACTTACCACGAAACTACTACAGATCGGGTACATTGCCCGTTAAAGTGTTGTTTTTGGTTTAGTCGGCAAAATATAAATTTAAAACTTGAATCATCTTAAATATACCATACAACGACAACACATCAGGTATATATAGGCTCTTAACCCTAAGGGTGTCGCCTAGTTTAAAAGTCATGGGCCGGGCTTGACTTTGGTTGGGCTTTTGGCCCGAAACACATACAAGGTTAGATTACACCTCGAGCCCGTGATCCCGACTAGCCTATTACATGAGATTTAAAGTTCCTAAAACGTAAAGACCCGTCATATTACATAATGACTTTTACTTCCTTTGTTCGACTCAATATTTTGAGGCTAACAATCTCCTTGAAGTAAAATCATTGAGATTCTTCCAAAGTAAGATCGTTAATCTTCATTGTCTTTAAGTTTTTGAGTCTTAGGTCTTAGTCTTGAACTCTGTTGCAATGGATTCATTCCTTCATGCATTGTGATCTTTGATCTTGAGCCTCTGTCATTGTCTTTTGACCTTGTCTTTAGTTTCGAGATCTTTAAATATTTCTTGTTGTCGATGAACTTGATAGAAGTGGTCAGCATTTGAGTCATCGTTTAAAGAAGACTGGTACTTTATTTCTTGAATGTCCTTGAATCGTCTTATGATTTGGACAAATATGCTTATACTTTGCATCATCTTGAAAGCTAATAATCTCCCTTGATATGCCAATTTTCTTTTGTATCTTGAGGAAGGTCTTTGTCTTTATTTGTTCTGGGCTTTCTTGATTTCTTGAATCTTTGATGCCAAATGTATGTCTTTGAAGCTTGAATGGGAGCACGTGGTAGTGAGTCTGACGGTGCTGGATAAGGTAGTTACTCTATCGTCTGTACTTGCATATGGATGTTAGTGATAAACAGCAGATATAGACGAATGTCTTGTTTATTCATCAAAGTTTGGTAACTTTAACCTCCGGTTATGTGAGGACCATTTTATCAGTATAGATATTGTACATGCGTCATCAGGATTTGATTCATGAATGAATCTCCTTAACAGGTTTTTTAGCTAAAAGTGTGGTTTATCTAGAGCTGATACGTCTAGAGACGCAAACAAAGCTTTTTGATATTCCACAACTGTTCCTATATCCGGATTCCCTTCCAAGTTAGGATAACTGGCGAATATAGGTGAATTATTGATGTCTACGTGTAAATAAACAACAATAATTTTAGGTGTTTCCCGTCAAATCCCAATACCTAGATCACATTGGATTTCCAGTTTGCACAAGTTTGATTCATATAGAATCTTGCAACTTACCTACCGCACAGCTATTTGCTGTTAACTCTGGAAGGATTTTCATTCGTCAATGTGAAATGCTATAGAGCATCACTCTAAATGTTCTGGTAAGATTACATCGATAATGCGTAGGACTCTTGTTAACAGTTGTGAACTTACTTTTTTCCAACACGTATTTTTGTCATTCGTGTGTCCTAATGAGATTTATACCTGATCTCTTTGGCTCTAGACTCAAGTTGTGCGTTTTTTATTTTAGTGATCGGAGGCCAGAGCAGATTGCCACCTACTCAATATCAACATTCTCGGAGTGAGAAGTCAATAGAAGTCGAATTAATCTCCATGATAAATGAGACAAGAATCTTTTGAGAGAAACTTAAATGGTTGGGAAGGGTTGTGTAGTGCATCATTGGGTACATGATGTCTTTCTTCAATACCAGAATTTATCTTTGTGGGGACTGATAGCATATGTATTGACCCGGTTTCTGCCTAAGTTTTGTAGAGGGCTTCTTTCTTTCACCCTTTACACAATATTTCTTTTTCATTCTTCAACCCTTACAATGCTTACAAAGACGTCATTACTAACACTTTGTTGTGATTGTTCTAGTGTTAATTCATGTCTTAGTCAACATTATTCCCTTTACCCATTCTTCTCCATATCATACCTAAGGACTGCTGTTTCTAACTACTGAGTATCCTTAGGTAGATCCTTCCGGTTTTGGTTGTATCATAGGACAATACCTAACCTTAACTACTTATGACTTCAGAATCTTCGTGAATTAGTCAGTTGTTGGATATTTGATCAAAATCATAAAACCATTGAAAAATCAATCAAAGTGTTTGATAGAATTATTAAAAACGCTTAACACTTTGAGAGTTTCATCTTTTGAAATACTCCCCGTCACACGTGTATCAATATTTGAACGTGTTTCCCACATGTAGGTAAGAGTGAAAAACAATTTGAGTCTTTCAGATCACTTATTATTTTTCTTGATCATAATTTATGCATATTTCTCCCCTTATTTTAAATATTAAGTCTCTTAGTATTTGAAATATCAATTGATTAAAATTTGTCATGAAAAATCCATGAAGAGAAAATGATACCATAAATTATGCATAAATTATTGGAAAATTATAGAAAAATGTTCTATCAGCCCCCTCTCAATTTTACATATGTTTGACACCACTAAAAAAATGATACCAATTTGTAAAAGAGATATAGAATTGAGTTAAAGAGAGTGTTGAGCACACAATTTTAAAAGATTATGAATTGTCATTGAAGAACTCTTGAAAATTTGTGCTCAAACACTAGATTATCTTATAACACAATTATAAAGCTACTTATTTCAGAGTATGTTTCTATCTAAAATGGATGGTCACTTAGGCCACTGGCGATGTTTTCGATTTCTCTAGACCGGATGTAACTTCTATCGCTGACTGTTGATATATCCACACTCATCAAAAACTATTATGTTATTAATTACAACTTACGTTATCAAGAAACTTTTGTGAATGTCTAGCACACTATTTTGAAAGATACCACGATTGAAATTTATCTTGATGAAAATCATTTTGCAAACATTGTGTTAAGACATGACATTGAAAGATAGTTAAATGTTTTGAATACATATAAAATTATCTTAAAATGATGTATCCAAAAGCATTAAAACTTTGGTTTTTGGAAAACCCCCCCTCAAAAATTGACCCACTTATAGAAATGGTCGTCTTTTGAAAGTTCCGTAGGGAAAGGAGTGTTGAACACACAATTTTGAAAGATACCAATTGTTAAATCACTTTTTGTGAAATATTGTCATGAAAGAGTAATTTTTGAAAAATTGTGTTCAACTTTTGTCAAACCAATGTTAGAGAGACTAATCTCTTCTAAAAGCTAATGGATAAGCGCACTGAAGCGTACACTCTCCTTTGTCATTAAAGTCCGTGTTGTAATCTGAGAGCGATTACAAGTCATGTACTTGAGCTCAAAACTTTGAATGTTGTGTATATGAAGCTCAAAACCGAGAAAATTGCTCTTTTCGTTGTTAGAATAAGTTATCTTTAAAGAACTTTTCTTTCTTGAAGTCCGGGTTATGTATTGATTTGCACATAAACCATTAAGAAAGTTTAGAAATGACATGTTTTGAAACGTTTTAACTCCTGCTCGAACTTCATTTACATACCCGTGTCAATGTTAATCGACATTTTTAGGTACGTAAATGTTATCGATTTCAAGAGACACGTCGAGAAGATTCTTTTTGGAATTTTTAGATTTTTAGATTTTGTATTTTCTTTTTGAAAAATATTTCTAATTTATTTTATTTGATTTTATTGTTTTATATTTTTGGTATTTGTTTTTCTCAAAATATATACATGGTCCCGATGTTTTCTGATTATAAAAGATGATATATCAAGTAGTCTCATTTGCCAGAACCTCCAGTTCTGCTGGAGTCAAACATCTCATAACAAGTCGTCCAACAAGGTACTCAAAATTTTCTTTCGAAAGAGCTTTTGTAAACATGTCGGCTAATTGGTATTCAGTTTTGACAAAGTATAATTCCACTATACCCTTTTCAACCTGTTCCTTAATGAAATGGTAACATTTATGTGGTTGGTGCGGGAGTGCTGCACAAGGTTACACGAGATGGATATCGCTAACTGGGAGTCACAATACAATGGTATTTTGTTGTAGTCCAAGCCATAGTACTTAAGCAGTGTTCTCATCCAGGGCACTTAAGCACAGCTTGAAGATAACACCACATACTTGGTTTTTGCCATTGATATTGCAGTGCAGTCCTGCTTCTTAGACATCCAACTAACTAGCTTATTACCTTGGAATTGTTTTCCTCCAGAAGTGATTTTGCATCTATCAAGGCAACCTACATGGTCGGTGTCTGAAAAAGCGGTTACTTCAAAACCAAATCCTTAGGATACCAGAGTCTCATGTTACATGAATTCCTTTAGGTATTGAAAGTATTTCTTTTAAACCTCCCTGAGATGTGTTTTTCAGTTGTCTTGCTTGATAACCGTGCATAGTAACATACTGCTTGCACTAATGTGATGAGTTCATTTATACAACTATTTTGGGGTCATTTAAACCCCTTAAATCATGCAAATTTATGCCCAGACTTATTGCTTAATCTTTCGTATTCATAGTTTTTAGCAATTGATTGCATTTGGAGAATATATACTGACTTTTGCACATTTGTAGAAGAGAACTGACAAGATACAGACTAGCACCAAGATTCACCAAGTAAGTTATATTGTTTACCTCAGAGCTGGAGACGGCGTCACCCAAGGCAATAAAGGAAAACACCAGTCAGTGAAACTATCAGGGGACGATGTCTGGATATTGCCGAAGTCATCTACATCAAAGAATAACCAGGACTTAAAGGTGATCTAGAACCATCACGTAGGCGACGAGGGCGTCAGAAGCATCAAGCGACAATTGCGGTCTCGTGTCTATATGCCTATATATCAAAAACCGATTTTAGGGTTTTAAGAGTGTTTACTATTGGGGGATAACTTTATAAACTTAGGGAGAGAATACAACCTTGTCCTTGTATCAGCATCATAGTCATTTTAAATTCCTCAAACCCTATTATATAAAATCATTCAATATGTACTGAATGAGTTTGTGTGGATTGATATACATCAATACTTCCTTTTATAACATGCAGGCTAAACCCTCCCTTTGTATTTTCTTAAGAATTGCATGAAAGTTAGTGTGTAGATCCTTTTACTGTATGCTTCTTGTTGGATGAATGTGCGGTCGTTATGGCCGTTAGAAAATCCATTTTGTCTGTATCGCTGTTGACACATCTAGGGAAACGCGAGTTAGTAGAAAGGGCTACGCATAGTGTAAACATGTCTTCATACTAAACCTGTTAGCCCCCCATATGGGTTGAATCCCTCTTAAGGTATTTCCAGTATGCATTTAATTATACTCTTAGGGGCCATTGAGAATAGTCTCATACTACCTTACTTTGCTATTGTCCTTAATGGAATATTAAATTCAGACGTCGTATTCGTGTAATTCGTTCATAACTTAGGAAATACTTACACATTACATCACAAGTGTGATAATGCAACAGGATTAGGAGAAACAATTTGATAAGTAATGCATGATTAAGTAATGCATGATTAAGTAAATACATTTAATTATCATAAAGTTATCACCAGTAGATTAGTTTAATAATTAGTTTAGTTAATAGTTTATCAAACTAACATCTCAAACCATAGATTTACCTGATTTCCTATAAATATAAAAAATACAAAAAATAATATTCTCTCAACCCCTATGAATTCTATTAGATCCGAGTATCAAGCCTTGTCCAACCTAATCCCCTTATAGAACATAACAACCCTCGAGTCATGCTATAACTACTACTAACATAACGGTTAGGTACTCTGCCTAGGGAGTTTGTAAAACTTCTTGTATGAAAAACTTCTACAACCACAGAATAAAGTTTTTTGGCGCCGACTTGCATGGGAATAGTAGGATTTTGATCATAGTTTTTAACTTTAGTTCTACTCGCTGAATCCTTTTAAAGTGGAACTTTAATAATTACGCGATATTAGCTTTCTCGTAGTCCTAGTTTTCTTTGTGTATTCAATACACTAATCTTCATTAACTATTCCATTGTTTACTAGGAAGATATGGGCGAATTATCCAATCATCGACCTTAGGATCTTTTCTCAATGAACCCTCAGTCACTACTACACGCTAAGTTTACAGCCAAAAGAAGACGTAAGCTATTTATAAATGAGGCAAACATTGATTCTCCTCCTCTTCAAAACTATTATGAATTAACCAACCCAATCTTTTTCTACTCCAGAGACTTTCTGCGCCTAGAAAAGAGAATTAAGGAACCTTGAATTAAGAACCACAACAAAGAAACAATTTTGAGAAGATTTTGTTCAAAGATAGTTTCCCAACCGATGGAAAATTAGCGTTACCAAAATGGAACATTAGAATGCCTCAACCCTCCTTTCTCTGGACGCCTATTAGCCCAAGATTAGTAGAGGCGACCCGCTATAGTTTAATAGATTCCTTGTGTGGAGTTTAAAGATTCCTTGTGTAATCGGCACCGTTTACACAGGCCATGCATACATTGATCTACAATCTCCTGTCAACATCATGTCTCGTGCTTATTACAACAAAATAAGAGAAAAATCCTTTCAAGCACGTAGAAACCCATACCAACCATATAAGTTTTGCAACTTCGTTGAAAGAGCTAAAAATATGCATATATTTATTTGGTGCTTCATTTATGTTGTGGACTTTTTGATTTTAGAAGACTTGGGCAACATAATTGATAGTGGGCTAAGTGAAGTAGTTTTGGGAAAACCTTTTATGCATACATCTAAGCTCACTTATGATGAATCTTTAGGGTTAATTAGATTTTCCCAGAGGGACGACAAAGTTGTGTTTATGATGCCTCAAAGGACAAAAGGATTAGATCTAGTATCCTCTTTGGAAAAGGACAAGTTTGAGGCGTTTTTTATGGAAAACTTGAAGGTTAGAAAAAAGGGGTTTAAGCATGTTCTCGAAAAGAGAAAGGGATATTATAAAGCTTGCATGAACCTCAGACATACTTATAAAAGAGATAGGGAGACAATTGAAAAACTCAAAACCATCCAAATAAGTATCATCAAGCTTAAGGAGTAAAAAGGACTTCGAGTCTGGCTACAAGACTCGTAAATAAAGAAAAGCGCTTTTTTGGGAGGCAACCCAATATTTACTTTCCCGCATTTTAGGAGTGTCTTGTGTTTTAACTCTTTATTATTTGTTTTATTATGTTTGAATTATTTTGTAATCATGCTTTATTTGTTTATAACTTCATCTTATTTGCAAACAAATGTATTTTGCATCAAAATAAGTGTAGGGGAAATATCGGGTTTTTAAGAACCCAATTCAAATATTTAAAATAAATTATTTAGATTAATTCGCGTCAGTTTCGAGTCATACGATTGTAATGACTAACTCCAGGTTTTTATGCAGTGCTTTCTTTAGTTTTGACTTATAAAAATTATGTGCAGGAAATTTCTCATAAAAAACGAAAAAGAAATTTTCACAGACGTTGGAAACGGTGTTAGGATTTATCCTAACGGCGTGCGTCTCCAGCTATGTGAAAATTTGAAAATTTTCAAGTATTTCTGAAAAGTAAAATGTGTAATATTTAAATTTTGTAATTCTTTTGTAAACCTGCATAAACCTACAATTATATCATTACTCTCATCTTATCTTTACTGCTTTCGTAGAGTCAAAACCCTAAACTCTTGTTGTATATATATATATCTATCCCGTCGATTTTATGCTTGGTGTAGTTGTCTTTGTCTTTGATTACAGGTTATATTTGATGAGAAGAAGCTTGGAAGTTCTTAGGAAGTTTCATTGGATAATTCTTGGAGGACGATTTAACCAGTTATCGCATGTTTCTTCTCCATTATTGAGCAAACCAGGGGAGTACTAGTTTATTTTACCTGTTTTCTTTTCCCTTTATTCGTTTTTACGGGTACTTCTATAGAACATTGGGGACAATGTTCAACTTAAGTGTAGGGGGAAAACAAGCCTTAGAAACTATTCCTTCATTTTCCATTTGCTTGTTCCTTAAAATGATGGGTAATATATCGAAACATAGCATAAAAAGGTAATTTTGACCCAAATTTAATTTTTTTTGACACATACCGATAAAAACCAAGTATTAATAACGTCTCATGGATCGGAATGTATATGACTAGCACAAAAACCCTCAAAATTCCACCCCAAAAATGTGAGGTTCGCCTTTAGATCTTTAGGAATTCGGGTATCCATTATTGATACCCAAGATAATTTGTACCTTTAGCTTTCTCGACTTAAGGTTCGAATGCAGTCATATGTGTCTATTCCGTCATTATAGATGTGTACGTATGGTCTTAGTCGCCTTTTCTGGAGCACTGGTATCGGTATTAAATTATATAAGTGTACCGGTAGTATATTAAATTCTAGAACTTGTTTTTGTGATGCATCCTGAGACCGCATGTAAGTATTAGGATTTGCTAGATAAGAGGCACTAGGATTAACCCATGTTTTAAACCTGTAATTGTTATTATGGTCATACCGATCATGTAACTATCCCACACCCTATGCCAAGCACATTTTTAGGCAGATACCCCTAGTACAACCCTCTGAGCCTATATTTTTTCATGGTTCTCGTAATTTTCTGGTTAAGCTAGACTATTAATGAAGAGCAATTTCCCCATGAGACCACTTTACACCCAAATCGCCTAGCCTACATTATTTACTCGCTTAAGTATACATTATTGTTTTAACCCAAGTTAATTATTTGAGTACACGGTTGCTAAGTCCTTATCCTTGTAAATACAGTTTTTGGACGATTGGGATTCATGGTAGTATTCATCTTATGAAGAATTATGGAAGAAGTAATTTATTACCCCTAATAGAGCTGCAATAAGCACCTTGTTAAGTTGATCCATCTCAAATCGGTCATTAGTTAGATTTAAAAATCGAATATGATACAAATTCAATGTAGGGGTTAATTTATAAACGCCCCATGATGTATTTATTTTTAAGCAATGCAGGAGCAAAAGTGTAACGCAACAAAAATTTATATAGTAAAAAAGAGTAAAAAATTACGGGCTGCCATTTGTTATGTTTTGTTTATATTAGATCAAAAAGAAAAAGAAAGAGAATGTTGAAGAGTTTGTAAGTTTGTAAATCTTCGTCCGATCCTTGGCTTACAACCAAACAACGTATTCGAAAATAATTATTCTAACCCTTCCACTCCAAATTCACCCAAAGCCACCCAAATGTATCCCATCCGTTTTTGTTTCCATTATATGTTATCTTACACCTACACCCTACAACCCTTAAAGACCTCTTAATAGTAATGAAAATGCCTTGCGCGCCTATGGTGGAGGTTTGATCCTTTACCAAGCCTATGGTAATTTATATGCTATGACAGGTAATGAGTGTTGATTTTCTGTTTCCCCATTATGTTATAATTTATTATACACCCGAGTAAAAGAGAGAATCCCAAACACTTATGTGAGGTGCTAGTATATGTTTTCCGTGCTAGAAGGTTGTGTTGTAAAATACTTTTAAAGAGTAGGTTAAATGACCCTCATATTGCTATTGTCTAGGTAGAAAAGCCCATTTGCTTGAGGACAAGGAAATCCTAAGTGTAGGGGTATTTGATGAGGTGTCATTTTATACACTATTTCAGGGTTATTTAACCCCTTAAATCATGCAAATATGCCCAGATTATGTGCTTAATCGTTTGTTTTCAGGTTTTTAGCACTTGGAGGAAATACACGTGACTTAGGCTCATTTGGAGAAGAAACGGACGAGATTATAGACTTGCACCAAGCTTTACCAAAAAGTATTGTTCTCAGAGCGTGGAGATGGCGTCACAGGCATAACGACACCGTCGTGATCTATCTGGTGACGGTGTGACTGGATATTGGTGACAACGTCACAACGTAGCCGACTTAAAGTGGATCTAGAACCATCTACATAGCGACGACGTCAGAAGCATCAAGCGACGTCATCACGTCGATATGTCGATATATACAAAACTGATTTTAGGGTTTTAGAGTGTAACTTTTGGGGATAACTTTGTATAACTTAGGGAGACTGTAACCCCTGCCCTTTTTTGTGTTTTGAATATTCTAATTTAGTCCTTCGACTATTTAACGTTTGTCAGTTTATTTAGAATATTATACTGTGTTGACGGTGGTGATTTTTGAGAATGGTGGAAATTATGGTTTATTATGAATAATAATCCCTTTTAGAGGTTATTATTATGTTATTTATGCTCCAGGTGGTTGACCCGTGAATTTTGAGAAATGCTGAAAAACGAGTCCTGACATGTCCGTAAATGTCCAAATGAATTTTTGGGGAATAAAGCGTGGAAATATGTCAAGTAAATACTCTAAGTTATTAAAAAGGTATTTTTAAGATAAATAAAAATGCTAAGTAACTTCGAGAAATATTTTACGAGCACGGTTTTTGAGATTTAAGTTAACCCGACACGAAAAGAAGAACCCGAGACCCCATAGGATCCCTAGCCGGCGGTTCAAACCACAAGGGAGACAAGATGGCTTTTTTAGCAAGAGTGGTCCTTTGCATGGTCCATATCCTTTTTGTCTTCATCTAAAACACACACTTTACATTTCTATCATAAGATCAAATTTTTCCTTCTCTCGTTTCTCTCCCTTGGTGCGTCTGAACTAAGCAACACACACATATATAATTTTTGAAATTTTGATAAAAAACATGAGAGTTTGGGTACTTCCGGGTTGATTCTAGTGCACGGGTTAGCATTTTAACAACGTTTGGGTTGTCCGGTTCGCGTCGAAATATATTCTAAAGACCATCATTGTAAGTCTTTCAAATTTAAATTTTACTTGTCCTTTTGAGTTGTTAGTGATACATAGATGTTAGTTGTACGGCCCGATCGTTTAAAATCGAAAGCGAAAAGTTTATAAATGGACATATATGGTCCGTTTGGAGTTCGAATAAAATGAAACAAGGATAGGTTTTGTTAGTTTTGATATTGTGGTCGTGATGGTTGAAAAAAAAATATATTTTCTATGGAGCTTATTTTGTGTATGGCTTATTTTGGCTTATTTATGTGCTCGAATGGGCTTATTTTGGCTTATAAGCTCACGAAAATTTTGAGGGTTTTAAGAAAAGTGTTTTTGGTTAATACTCTAGTATGTCATACTTTGTGGATTATTATTATAGCTTATGGTGATAACCAAATACAATACGTAGCTTATTAGCTTATTTTTAAGCTTAATAAATATATTTTAGAGCTTATGGACTCACGACCCAATAAGTCCATTTAAGCCGTGGCTTATGGGGGTTTTATTATGGTCCGGATTACTTTATTACTTATTGATTTGAGCTTATATACGCTATTGGGCCTTGGTTTTGGACTTAGAACGTATTTTGAATATGTAAAAACTATAATGGACCCTTGTTGGGCCTTAAAGTCCAATAAGAGTTAACTAGTCGTTTTTGGAATTTTGACGAACTTTTGAGAAGTGAAATATACTTGTGATGTTATATTGGAAGTCGTTTTGAGAAAGTATTTTGGTAAACGTCGTGAAAAGTGATTTTTGGAATTTGGTCGAAAAGTGTCAAAATGTTGGAAATTGTTTGAAAATAAGGTTTAAAAACACTGGGAAATGTCATATAAACGTACGTGTCATTCCGAAATTTCGTAAAACGTCTATACTTAGAATTTTTTCTTAAAACGTGATTTTTATTTTTAATAATAAATTATTATTATTTTATTATTTTAATAAGTTGACTAAAAGACAAAAAATATATTTTTTTCTCGAAACTTTTCTAAAATGTTTAGCGAACATAAACGTTTCATTATGTGTATTAGGTAACTAAGTGTACCGAATGGTCTTATCGATATATATTTATGATTAATTATTATAAATATTTACTTATATTACTTATCTATTTAGCTAAATAGTATAAGTATATTGTACTAAGATATAAATTGAGAAATAGTTTCATTTGAAGAATTTAGTCATCAACCATCACACCACTAAAACTTTTAAGTTAACCGTACAACAAGTATCTAATCCTTATGCATCATACCTGAAAATGATTTTGGTAATAAAAGATTAAAATAAGACATTAACTGGACTAGGTCGTGTGCGGACGTCGTTGCATTTTCTTATGATTTGAGTTTTCTTTTGGAGACAGTTGCTTGCGGTGAGTTCTTGTAGCCTCATTTTTTAAAAATCATTTCCGTTGGGGGAAAATGATACTCAAATGTGTTTTGAACTGTTTTCTTAACTGGAGAAACGAGTTTTGTTTTTGACGATTTATTTCTTATACTGCTAGTGAATATATGGTAATGTGATTTACTGCATGAACTTTTTTGGCATGGTATGGTTGTGATTTAACATGCAATAATGTGTTGGCATGGCAGGGTTGCGCTTTACTTGCATGTACTGTGTTTTGCGTGCCAAGGTTGTGGTCCTTGCCCCAATATAGTCTTCAGCTGGTTGCCTTTCGTGCATAAGTGACATCAGAGTTGCGATTCCAAGAGCATTGGTATATGCTAGTTTTGGTGACTAGCGGGGATGCTAGGTCATCGCACATGATTAGCGGGGATGCTAAGTCATGGGTTTGTTGCATATATTCACTGTCATGTAGCACTATTTTCCACTGTTTAAATGATTGGCACAACAACTAGGTTTTGAGTCAAACCCCTGACGATCATCACCAACAATATTGTTGACATTTTCGAGTATCATTTTCAGGTGAAATAAATGATCGTTAAGGTTGTGGTGCATGTAGCAGACTTTTAGAGAATCCCGTAGGAATCTGGTTGAAAGTCTTGCATTTGATGATTGTTAGGATTTGGTTTCTTGGGATTAAGGATAAGATTGTGTGGACCCCGCGTGGGCTTATGTTTGTAATAACTGGGACTTGAGTGTGTTCTGATTTGGGACATCACTCAGATTTTGTTTTTAGGTTGATGGTCATCATTACACTTTCAATAATGCATTTTATTTTCACTATTATTATCTTGTGTTATATTGATCAATATGTAACATTCCTGTGTTTTTTGCCGCTTACAAGGTGTGACAGAATGGTAATCAAGCCATGTTAAAAACTAGTGGTTTTAGCCTGACGATAACATAGAACCTTCATATAGTGGACATTATAGTGATCTATATGCGCGGCGCTATACTCTTATGTGATTATAAGCTAAAGCATTAGTTACGTCGTTTATTTTGAAATTGTGTGAGCCTAATACAAATACCATTGGGAAAGGATTACGGTAAAAATGCGTTAACTAACGTAATAATAAACAATCACACACATGCAAATTTTAGATATTATCGTCCACAACAAAATCCGTGTTGACACCTTTTTTTTTAGGGCCTATAGGCAGGTATAGTATATTAAGTTACCTATACCTTTTCCCGTCCACCTACCTAACATTGCCCATAGACTCCCTCGTGTAGATAAAGCCGCCTACGATGATGACCAAATTGCTGGCCCGGCATGCTGCGCATCATGAGGAGGGGAAAACGAGTGGACAACGGAAGAGGATAAGAACTAAGGTCGTACTAGTGATCAATATGGTAATTGATGGACCAGATGCCAAGTAGGAAGATAGGTAGTGAGTGAATGAAGGTGTTAACTGAACCCTGACTTCTCACCATCATTGCCAGCATTTCAGAATTTTACTTCCCCTAATTGTAGCCTAAGTAGGTGATCAGGTAGAGTTCAAGGAAATGGTAGGAATCAAAAACGGCGAACCTTCATGCAACATCCGGTATGTTTAGTCAGGGGTTGTACCTATATGAGTTCTTAGCTTTTAACCTACGGATATGAGAAGGGAGGTTCTAATATGTATACCATTGGATTAGAAGATGGAGTCAGTTCAGGATATGAGTGGGTGTAGGGATAATCAAAAGGTGAAGTACACTGCTGGTTCATTTGTTGGTAAGGCTCTCACGTGGTGGAACTCTTAAATCTACACACGAGGTCGAGAGGCCGCTGTAGGTATGTCTTGGGAAGACTTTAAGACTTTGATTAGAGAGGAATTCTGCCCTAGTAATGAGATGCAAAAGTTGGAAACTGAGTTGTGGAATCACGCCATGGTCAGGGCTGGCCATGCTGCGTATACTGATAGGTTTCATGAGTTGGCTAGGTTAGTTTCTCACTTAGTAACCCTGTAAGGTAAGAGGATTGAGAGGTATGTGTATGGCCTTGCTCCATAAATTCAAGGAATGGTAGCAGCAACGGAGCCAAAGACCATCCAAAAGGCCGTGCAGATAGCTGGCACATTGACTGATGAAGCCCTTAGGAATGGATCTATAAAAAAGAACCCTAAGAAGAGAGGAAATAGAGGGGAACCTAGGAAGGATAGGAATGTAAGATATGACAACAAAAGGACTAGGACTGTAAATACTTTTGCCACAACCACCAACCCTGTAGGAAGAGAGAACATGGGTACGATACCCAAGTGTACCACCTGTAACACCCACCATCTACCTGGGGTGCCTTGTCGCATATGTTTTAACTATAACCGCCCATGTCATTTTGCCAAGGATTGTAGAGTGGTGCCTAGGAATGTGAACCCCATCAATGCTAGAAACCTAGTAGCTAGGGCTTATTACGAGTGTAGTAGTACCGATCATAACAAGTCAGCTTATCCTAGGTTGAATTAGGCTTAGAGGCCAGGGGTAAACCATTATAACCAAGTCGTGGCTGTCAATAGGGGTCAGGATTGTAGGAACCAAAGGAATCAGGCAAGAGGTAGGGCATTTATGTTGGGAGCAAAGGAGGCTTGACAGGACCCGAACATCGTGACATGTACATTTACTCTAAACAATCATTATGCCACTACCTTGTTTGACTCTGGTGCCGACTATAGCTTCATTTCCACTACCTTTATACCTATGTTAGGCATAGAGCCCAGTGATTTAGGTTTCAGTTATGAGATTGAGATAGCTAGCGGATAGCTAGTTGAGATTGATAAGGTTATTAGGGGTGCAAATTAGAAATAGAAGGTCATGTGTTTGACATTAACTTAATACTCTTTGGAAGTAGGAGCTTTGATGTAATCATATGAATGGATTAGTTGTCTGACCATAAGCCTGAGATAATTTGTCATGAAAAAGTAGTGAGGATACCACTACTAGATGGAAAGGTGCTTAGAGTATTAGGAGAGAAACCGGAAGAGAAGGCGAGACAGTTGATGAGTGATAGGACTAAGGAGCAGAAGCAAGAAGAGATCGTAGTAGTGAAAGATTTTCCCGAGGTATTCCCGGATGATCTATCTGGATTGCCGCCTGTTCGAGAAATCGAGTTTCAGATTAAGATAGTCCCTGAAGCGATGCCGGTTGAAAAGTCTCCCTATCGTTTGGCACCTTTTTAATTGGAGGACTTGTCGGGTCAACTTAGAGAACTCCAGAACAAAGGTTTCATTCAGCCAAGCTCGTTGCCTTGGGGAGCACCGATATTGTTTGTTAAGAAAAAGAACAGATCATTCAGGATGTGTATTGATTATAAAGAATTGGATAAGCTGACCATTAAGAACCGTTATCCACTCCTTAGGATAAATGACTTATTTGACCAAATTTAAGGATCACAGTACTTTTCTACGATAGACCTTAGGTCCGGATACCATCAGCTGAGAGTGCATGAGGATGACATTCCAAAGACTGCATTTAGAAATCGTTATGGACATTTTGAGTTCACAATAATGCCCTTTGGTCTGACTAACGCACTAGCGGTATTTATGGATCTGATGAACCGAGTGTGTAGGCCGTATCTAGACAAGTTCGTGATAGTGTTCATAGATGATATTTTAATCTATTCTAAGACTTGGGAAGAGCATGAAATGCACCTAGGATTAGTCTTAGAATTGCTCAAGAAAGAGAAACTGTATGCTAAGTTTTCTAAGTGTGAATTCTGGTTGCGAGAAGTATAGTTTCTAGGACATGTGATTAATGGAGATGGTATCCATGTAGACCCTAGTAAGATTGAAGCTGCAAAGAACTAGAAAGCCCCTAGAACTCTGTTTGAGGTTCGTTCATTCTTAGGATTGCCAAGGTATTACCGTAAGTTCATTGAGGAATTTTCTAAGATAGCTAAGCCGCATATTGTCTTGACTCAGAAAAGTAAGACCTACGATTGGGGTGAGGAGCAGGAGAATGCATTTCAAACTTTGAAGGATAAGTTGTGTAATGCACCTCCATATACTTAAATTTATGGAGTTATAAGGTGGTTAGGCATGGGTATTCAAATCCCATGATCCAACCAGAACCGGAGGGATCTACCCAGGGATATCCACTAGTTAGTGTAGAAGTCCTTAGGTATGATACAAAAGGAGAAAAAGTGAGAATCGGGAAAAGTGTCGACTGAGATGGAGCTAGTACTGGAAAAGACCTTAAGCCTTGCGCGGGAAAAAATCAAACCATAGACATATACCCGTTAGGGTTTTAATTCCATCATTAGTATAATTGCAACATACTTTAGTATTGTTAAATAAGTTCTTGTAAAAGTACTTATCTTGCATGTTTCAGAAAACACTAAGTTGTTGTCTGACATTGAAGACAGTCATGGACCCAGTGACGCTATGCACAACCCTCCCTAGCCACTCAAGGTCTCTCAACAGACTCTTGTTTCATTTCTCACGGAGATTACACGCATTTCTATCGACTTTCTCACTCCGAGTTAGTTGATATTGAAAAGGTGGCAGTCAGCTCCAGCCTCCGATCACTAAAACCAAAGTGCACTATTGAGTCTAGAGCCAAAAGAGATCATCCATAAATCTCATTAGGACACTTGTCAAATTATGCTTGCTAAGTCACACAATGTGAATAACAAGATATATATTAAGAGTCCTACGCATTATCCTTGTGATTTTGCCAGAACATCCGAGTGATATCATTCACAATGAAGATGGAAATCCTGCTTGAGCCAACATCAAACAAGCTCATGGTAGGTAACTTGTGCGATTCTATATGAATCAAACTTGTGACAACTGGAAAGAAATGATGGTGCGATTCTATAAGAATCAAACTTGTTCCAGGAAATGGATCAACGGTTGCTAATGAATTTTTGAAATGATTAACACTCTCGATGTGTCATAAAAACACTTTAGCAAGTGATACATCGATTGATTTTCAAATTAATTTTTCTATTCAATCGGTGAGACTTCGTTTAATACCCTCAAATTTAACATGCAGCGGAACTAATAGTTGGGTGTTAATTCATAGTACAAAATCATAAGTAAATAAAGAACGACTCGAAAGAGACGTTTACAACATTATTCCATTCATGAAAATTCAGAGTACTAAAACATTGTCCCACAGGAACGTTACCAACTCCACATTACAAGTTTAAAAAAAACACAACCAAAAAGCAAATGTACTTTTGAGGAATGGAACATAAAACAAGTCAACAAAATATTTTAGCGCAAGCTCCTCCTCGTGTGCTCCAAGTCTTTAACCCTGATTACCTGAGATAAAACATGCTAAAAAGTCAACACAATGGTTGAGTGAATTCATAGAGTTTATATGAATAAGTTAGAACACAAGTATAAATAATGATTTAATGATGAACTTGTTAATCATACAAGTCATTTCAGGAATATTGCATTAAGCTTGTGACACCGATCCCATAAACGAAATATGGATCATTTTAGATCATGCATATATCTTTTCATATGCTCACAAATAATAAGTTCCTCCAGGCTAGGTATCTTGTCATATACCTAATAAAATCTCGAATACAATATGTCGGAACATTGGGGTCCCTGAAACGGGCGTATCCCTAAACACCGAATCGGGTTGTCAAGCTCATAGATCTATTAATTATAACAGCAGCTACCCATCATAGGTAGTTGACGGTTCACGATTGAGGTTTTTTTACAAGAGGTACTCAATGCAATCAAGGTATATATTCGGGTCCAGCATACATGGAAAACAACTTGTGTTCAATTTGATAAACTAGCATGTATCTCCCTCGCGTGGTTTAAGAAAACATTGAAAGTTATAAAGGCGAGGCTATGAACTCACCGTAAGTAGAAGATGATCAAGTGAGAAATCACCCAAGAGATGAAGTGCCTACGATTTAGCCGCGACCTATAAGAGGTGACGCAACTTAGTATTATATATAACTAAAACAATACGTAAGAAAATTTTGACAAGTATAGGATATGTTTCTAAGATATGTAGCACTTTGCACTTAGGTTTAGCCAAGGTATTTTTACTCCCCAACATGATGTGTCACCGGGGGGGGGGGGGGGGGGGGGGGGGGGGGGGGGGTGGGGGGGGGTGGGGTGGGGGGGTGGGGGGGGGTGGGCGGGTGGGGGGGGGGGAGGGGGGGGGGGGGGGGTGGGGGGGGGGGGGTGGGGGGGGGGGGGGGGGGGGGGGTGGGGGGGGGGGGGGGGGTGGGGGGAGGGGGGGGAGGGGGGGGGGGGGGGGTCGGGGGGGGGGGGGGGGGGGGGGGGGGGGGGGGGGGGGGGGGGGGGCGGGGGGGGGGGGGGGGGGTGTGGGGGTGGGGGTGGGGGGGGGGGGGGGGGGAGGTGGTAGGGGGGGGGGGGGGGGGGGGGGGGCCTTATCTCGATAAGCTTTTGATAGTGTTTATAGACGATATCTTAATTTACTCTAAGACCCGGGAAGAGCATGAAGCGCACCTAGGACTAGTCTTGGAATTGCTTAAGAAAGAGAAACTGTATGCTAAGTTTTCTAAGTGCAAATGCTGGCTAAGAGAAGTACAGTTTCTTGGGCATGTGATAAATGGCAATGGGATTCATGTAGAATTAAAAAGCCCTTAGAACTTCATCTGAGGTTCGTTCGTCCTTAGGATTGGTTGGATATTACCGTAGGTTCATTGAGGACTTTTCTAAGATAGCTAATCCGCTTACTGTCTTGACTCAGAAAAGTAAGACCTTTGATTGGGGTGAGGAGTAGGAGAATACGTTTCAAACTTTATAGGATAAGTTCTGTAATGCACCTGTTCTAGCTCTCCCTAATGGACCAGAGGATTTTGTGGTGTATTATGATGCGTCTGGCGTAGGATTAAGTTGTGTGTTGATGCAAAGAGGTAACGTAATAGCCTACATATCTAGGCAATTGAAAATTCATTAGAAGAATTATACGACCCATGATCTGGAACTAGGATCGGTTGTGTTTGCACTTAAGATTTGGAGACATTATTTGTATAGGACAAAGAGTGTCATATATACAGATTATAAGAGTCTCCAGCATATCTTTAGTCAGAAAGAGTTAAATATGCGACAGCGTCGCTGGATAGAGTTGTTTAGTGATTATGATTGTGAAATTTGCTACCACCCCGGTAAGGCGAATGTAGTGGCTGATGCACTAAATAGGAAAGAGAGAGTGAAACCTAAGAGAGTTAGAGCTATGAATATAACCCTTCAGTTGAGTATCAAGGATAGGATACTAGCGGCTCAGAAAGAGGCGTCTGATGAGTCTGTAGGATTGCAGAAAGGGGTAGATGAGATGATTAAACTTAGGAATGATGGAGCGTTGTATTACCTGGATCGAATATGGGTCCCTTTGAAGGGTGATGTGAGAACCCTAATAATGGACGAAGCCCATAAGTCGAAGTACTCTGTACACCCAGGAGCTGATAAGATGTATTATGACCTTAGAAATAGGTATTGGTGGCTGGGTATGAAGAAGGACATAGCTGTGTATGTGAGTAAGTGTTTGACTTGTTTGAAGGTTAAGGCTAAACATCAGAGGCCGTCTGGCCTGCTGTAGCAACCTGAGATTCCTGAATGGAAATGGGAAGGGATAGCAATGGACTTTGTGACTAAGTTACTAAGGACTAGTAGTGGGCATGATACAATATGGGTCATTGTGGATCGATTGACTAAGTCTGCTCATTTTCTACCTATACGTGAGGATTATAAGATGGATAGATTGGCTAGATTGTACTTGAATGAGATTATTGCTAGGCATGATGTGCCGATCTCGATCATATCTTATCATGATAGTCGGTTCACATCGAGGTTTTGGCAGTCAATGCAAGAGGCATTATGAACCTGGTTAGACATGAGTACGACTTACCACCCTTAGACCGATGGTCAAAGTGAGTGTACTATTCAGACTTTGGAAGACATGATTAGAGCACACGTCCTTGACTTCGAGGGAAGCTGGGATGTTCATCTTCCATTAGTTAAGTTTTCGTATAATAATAGTTATCATTCTAGTGTGAGATGTGCGTCGTTTGAGGCTTTGTATGGTAGGAAGTGTCGTTCCC
>BQNB010115186.1:0-21609 GCA_026074375.1 Tanacetum coccineum
TGTACATTTCAGCATACTTAACTGGTTTCCTATCTGGTTTTTCTTGTTGTTTAACAAATTCTATCTTAGTAGGAAAAACAGTTTTCTTTTCAAACTTACCAACATCTAACACTAACTCCTCAACCAATGGAGCATCATGAGATTTCCTAACCTCATTAGAAACATTTTCACTAACACTCTTACTAATCTTAGGTCCATATCCTTCAAACTCAGGCTGTTGAAACTCCTCAAGACCATAGTTGGACAAATCAAGTGTTGGAGGTGCAAATAATCCTGTATCGGGTGGTGGAACAATATTATAGCTTGCAAACCCCAAACCCTTTCTACTTTTATCAGGTATCTGACTTCCTATTAATTTGTCTAGACTCTTAGAAGCATTATCAAAATTTTCAATTTTAAGCTGATTGCTTTCTTTTTCTTGCTTAAGTTTTTTAACTCACTTTTAAGCTCACTAATTTCTGAGTCTTTATATGAGATATATCTCTTTAAAACAGCAATTTGCTCACAAAACAAAACCTCATTCTTTTTGTAAAGAACAAGTTGTTCTTCTACAGATGCTAAACCTCTCTTATAAGTAGCTAGATTAAACTCAGATTTGTTAAACTCTATTCTTAAATCATCAAGTTGAGTTTTAAGAGTTTTAAAGCTTTTTAGACAGGTTTTTAAACAAGTTTTATCATTATGTACCTCAGTGTCTGAAAAAGCCATAAGAGCCATGTGTGTAGGGACTTCATCATCTGCCATATAGTTCCAGTCAAAATCAGCTCCATCAATAGCCAACATAGTTTTGGAAGAAGTGTCTTCCACATTTATAGTTCTTTTAGGGCTGTCTTGATTCAAGTTCCTGTTATCTTGTTTCCTAGATCCTCTGCACTCCCTAGCAAAGTGTCCCAACTTGTGACAGTTGAAACACTCTACCTTGGACTTGTCATATCCAGTTGTGTCACTTCCATTGATAGTGATCTTTCTACCAGTCTTCTAGAAAAACCTTCTTGTCCTCATGCTTAGCAATGCTAACTGCCACTTCAAATCCATCTCTTCTAAGTCATCTTCATGGATTTGTTTAAGGTCCTCATGTACAAGTTGAGACCTGTTTGGTTGATTAGCCAAAAATGCATAAACAGTGACATCACTTAAGTTAGCAGTACTAACTTAAGTGCTAGCAGTGCTAACTTGAGTGTCGGCAGGACTAACTTGAATGTTAGCAGTATTAACTTCATAAGCAGTATTAACCTTATTAGTACTGCTGGGTGATGACATAAAAGCCATGTTCTGAGAACTTGAGCTTGAGCTTGAGTTTGCAGTTCCTTTGACCTCTTGTTCAACAATCTTGAAATTATTGTAGAGATCATCAAAGCTCATTGTGTCTAGATCAGGTTTATTCCTCCAGACCACAACATGAGTATTCCACTCAGAAGGCAGACTTCTCAAAAATTTTAGATTGAGATCCTCTTGTGAAATAATTTCACCCAAGATAGCTAGCTGACTTACAATCTTCTAAAGCCTGTTAAAAATAGAGTCAAGAGACTCTGTGCTTGGAGCATTAAAGTTTTCATACATTTGTTTCAAAAGAGTCTTTTGAGTCTTCTTTGTGGCATCATTACAACCAAATCTTGTTTGTATAGCAGCATACAAAGTCTTGGCATCCTTATACTGATTAAAAGTCAGTAGATGTTCATTAGGAAGTGCCATCAGTAACATACTTCTTGCCTTCACATCATTCTTCTTTTAAGTCTTTTCATCAGCAGTTACTGGTATTAGAGAAGTTAAGGTTTCATCAGCATTTGTTGTTGTTCGAGCTACTGGTTTGAATGAGTTTTCATTCTCTATGACATCCCATAGAGCATAGTCTTGTACTTAAAAGTATTGCTCAATCCTTAGCTTCCACATCTCATATTCACCCTGTTTGAGAAGGGGCAATTTTGCAGTAGTATTGGTTTGTGCAGTTTCTAGATCCATCTCTTCTTTGTGAGTAAAGAGTTCTTCTAGATCAAAGTTTCAGAACCTAGCTCTGATACCACTTGATAATCCCAACTTAAGATCTATTCTTTAGCTTGTAAAGAGTATGTTACCTTGGATAAATCCAAAATAACAATGATAGAAACTTTGAGTGTATATTAAAGAGTATGTGGAATCTACTCTTTTTTTTTCAAATAACTTAAAAGGAATAATGAAATGTAACAGTAAATATGAATGAACAAGATGTAATCAAAAAGCCCCTCAATGATTATTAATATCAATAAAACGAGTACAATGTCTAAACTAGGGTTTTACAACCTTGAAGTTATGAAAATCTAAAGCGTATATGAAAATGTGTGTGTAACAAAATGCCCTAGGAACTTCCTTATATACACCAAGGATTCCTACAAGTCTTACAAATACTTTCCAAACATATCATGATCTTTTTATAAACAAACAAATCTCTAAACAAATAAGTTATACATATCTTCTTTACAAATAACTAAATACTTATCTCGTAAGTATTTCTTTTTCTCCAAACAATCTTTGTCTCTTCTCTGATAAGCTTTGATCTCATCCTGTCAGCAATAAACCTTCCAACATTTGAAATCACAGACAGCATTTGAAACAGAGAAGTAGAAATTCAAAAGAATCATCTTGAAAGTCATTTAAACCTAGACACTTTCCCATTTCTATATAGTTGTTTAGACTTGAAGTTGAAAAATTTATTTTTTCTATTTAGAACTTTGATATATTTGAATTTATTTTCAGTTTTGGAAGTCATAGTAACTTGACCTTTATTTTAGTAATTTTCCATTGGTGAACGTTGTTGCAATCATTTTTATAAATAACGTCTTCCGCTTAGCTTTTGTTTTGATGTCATAAATTGTAACATTTGACCCATTCTCTGGGTGGGATTTTTATAAAACCGGTCCCCTAGTACAAACCATAGAGCTTGTGTGTCACAACGAACCACATGTGGAAATACCTTACTGACAACATTTAGTTCTTTTAAACTTGTCACTAGACATTAATAAAAAAGGACTGAAATTTCGACATCAGCTTTCATATTATTTATATTTATAATTCTACTATATATAAATGTATTTTGTTTGTTTTTCTTATAAAACACATCATTTTATTTTTTGTCTGCAATGGAAAAGAATAGTGACAGAACTACATATTTTTTTCTCTTATTCTGCAGGCGGGAAGATGAAATAAAAAATTTTTTTGTTGTTTATGTCTCAACAAGGAAGAAGAAGTGAAATGAGTTTTATTTTTATTTTTGAGACATATAGCCATAAATGCATTTCTTTGTATCCAAAAAGAACAACATATCCATCTCTTCTATCACATACATGGTTTTTACAACAAATCACCCATAAATCCCGCTATATTCCCTGGTTCATGATAATTTTTATTTAATAAATAAAGACTTTTAGACATAAACACAGAATCTTGAGAGGTGGATATTTCCACCTATTCACAAAATCCTGCGTTGTTGAATAATTTTAACTCATCAGAGGTATAAATGTTCGTCTTGTTATCAAAAGACTTCGAATCAATTACTTTCTTTCACACAAAATGCACATTGTTATTTTTTACAAATCAGACATTAAAAACATCTAAAAATACATCAACTTTATCGAGGATTTTTCTTTCTAAGGTTTTGCCCCCGGTAAATGCACCTTAAACGTTTTGTTTTTTGAGTTCAAGTCATTCAAATACACAATTGTGCGGAAAAGCAAAACTAACAAGGTCTAATTTTATAAAAATTGAAGAAAATTTTGAAAGATAACATAAAAACAAAAATTTTTAAATTTGGGTCGCACTCACATAAGATAACTTGGGGGGTGGAAAAAAGGCTGAGCTGCTCGTGAAAAGCTCGCGATCGTAACAGTAAAACTCGAAAGAGCCGAGTCCTAAACGATCTCGAGCCTATGTTTGAGCTCATATAATAATCGAGCTCAGGTCTCTATTCCAAAAGGATCGAGTCGAGCTCATGTGGCTCAAGGGTTAAGGCAAGTAAAGCAAAGGGGCTTGAAGGCCTAATTTATTTAAGGCCCCGGATTTTCGAAGGAACCTTGTTGTTATATAACGTCCGTCACATGTCATTTTTTGCAGCCAGTCTAACAAATCTGATTATTCAAGGCCCCAGTTAGGCTTCTATGTTAATTATACAAAGTTTTTGGTCTTTTCTATCTCAACCTTTTCATTTTTAACGCCAACGAGTTGTAGAAACTTAAGCCTAAAAATATTAATATAAAAATACTCATTTTTGCATGAAATAAGCAATGAATTTAAATTAATTCGTATGTGATAACAACAATTTACAATTACATTGAACAATGGACATTATTTTTTCATACCCAACAAACCATACTTTTCATTTTTTTTTTTTTTTTTTTTTTTTTATTATTATTTCCTGTATTTTTTATCTAATCATCTACTCTTCCATTATCATTCATCAATCAGAAGAAGCTTTAAGTTCCGTCTAAAGAAATTGCTAAAGAAAAACGAACGATAACGAAATTTTGAAAGGAAAATGAAGTTATTTTGAGAAAATTGTTGACAATGAAACTATAAAAACCGAACTATAGACTTTAAAAACGATTACTTCTTATTACATTTCAGATCAAGGAATTTCAGTCAAAAGAAAGTAAATTTGACTATTTGTATTGTAAGAAGTGTACTTTATAGTCTACTATATAGCGATTGAAAAATTAATAACCCAAATAATAACAACTCAAAATGTAGTTGTTTGAGATCTTTAAAAATTTCTTTAATCCATATTATAACAATTGGGTTGGGTATAACCTTAAAGATTTTATTTTAGAAAACTAAGAGTTTTTAGAGAAATTAAAAATGTGAGAAAAGCTCCATCGATGATAACTATAATCAAATTATAACTATAGGAACTCTATCTTTAATACTTATATGGTGTAATAGAATAAAGGTTAACTATTTCGGTAAACATTTACTTTTAGCAGAAAGAAGTATTTTAAAACTAAATTTAATTATTAAGTTATCACGATCGAAATCTTCACCAAACTTATATATATCGGTTGACGTATCAATTGAAAATGAAATAATTATACTATATATGATTTCGGGAAACTAATCAAAGATTTCACATAAAAAGTTGGAAAAGTAAATATATATAAACGATTCCGGCAAATAACTTTGCAAAAAGGATGCCCGACTTAAGACTAGCTTTTAGGCCTCCAGAAGATTGAGCCGCCCCTGGTCGAGCTCCATTTAAACGAGCCTAATAAATCTATACTTAATATAATTTATTCATAACTATAAAATTGTAGTATAAACGAGCGTAAAATAAGTGAACGAGCTCGAACATTGTTTAGATTTACGAAAAGTCTCGCTCCATTTGAATTTTGTTTCCCTTTAACCCATTATATAAATAAGTCCCGAAGCCCAAGCGAGCTCGAGCTTAGTAGAAAATATTCACGAGCCGAGCTCGTGAGCTCTGACAGGCTCGGCTCGTTTTCACGCCTAGCTAGCTTGATTAACCAAAATTATTTGGATAAAGTTGTTAAATTTCAACCAGTAATAAACTGACTTTGAATCAGCTAAACGTATTAAGGGTTGGACCCAAAGGGTAATGCAAGATGATTCTTGATTACATTTGGTATATCTGAATTATTTCTATAACGAGAAACATAATGTTGAACTATATGGAATGACTTAGGATCCATATCCATGGTTTAACGGTATCTGTAACAAAGGGATGATTATAAAGCAAGAAATTTATAACCATTAAATAGCTGAGATGATTTTTGAAACTCTTATCTCATAATATTCCTAATGTAAAAATAATTGTGTGGGTTGCTAGACTTTGCCAATTATAGGTATAAGTGTTAAGTGCTACTCCAACTCCCAAGTGGGAGCTGTTGGGTTATGGTAGTTGGCTAGCACGTATACGTTACGAATATGTGAGCCTATTGGGGGCACACGCGTTAAGACACGAAGAGTACGTTTATTAAATACTTAATATACGTTTATTTATTATTAAGGATTTAATATACTTCACGATAATTATTTAATGATTATTGGTTTAACCGTTAGACGTTATAAACTAATTAATATATTCGTTAAATAAAAACCGAAGGGACTAAAATTGACAAAACCCGAACCTTGTGGGTGTCACTTGTTGGCCGACCCATATAGCTTCTAGAAGGGGGGTTTTGAGATAAATTTTAGAGACAAGGGATAAGTATTGTATTGTGATAAGAATTATGAGGGTATCCTAGTTTATATACAACTAGGGTTTGATGGCTATATAAATACCCTATCCCTCATTATAATTAGTCGTCCAATTCACAACACATACGATATATATTTTATATCAAAAGTCAGTCGCCACTTTTAATATCCTTTAATCCCTACGCCTAAGTGATGAAGCAGAAAAGTTAAAACAACTACTGTAGCACATGCATTCAAACGCATGAAGTAGTAAAAACTAAATCCAAAAGTGCCTTTGACTTTTCTCCTTGTCTATACATGATCGGTTGGAAAAATTACATGCATACGTAATGCTTTGCATGATATATTTATAATATATATGCAAAGTGTTGGTCTTTTCCACGTATTCGATGATCTGTGATATATCCTTAGGGTTTCGATTATATATTATCAAGAACAGCAAACCCACACCTAGGGTTTTCGGTTTCTTGATTTTCGGTTCAAGCTACAAGGGTTGTTTGGTTTTCGGTTCAAGTAATTAAAGCATACACTTGGTGTTTGGAGCTCTATAATTCCTCTACAGAGCTTATCAAGTATGTATCAACTTACTGACTCTTTTAAAGTGTCAACTTTTGATCTAGTCTGTCCTAGGCAATGTAGCTGAAATTCAAAATCAAGGGTAAGTGTGGGAAAATCAAGAGGTTGCAGCCTCAATATGTTATATTTTAAATAATCTTTCGTGAGGAGTTTAACTGTGAAAAAAAAAAGCTTAAGATTATTAAAGTTGATTTGAGTTGTGTTTTATCTCAGACCGGTCAAATAAGATTATTTAAAATGTAACATGCAACCTCAGAAGTGGCAGCCTCAGAAACATGGTTTGTAAAATCTGTGACATCAATCTGGTTTGTAAAATAATATGTAAGCTATTAAACTAAAGACTTGTGATAAGGAATGTATGACTATTTGCTTATTCGAATTCATTATAAATAACTGATCGAGAATACTCAAGAATAAATGATATTTCAATAGGCAGAATACCTTTTCTATAACATATAGCAACGAAAATCATACCCCTAGCTGAGCAAAAACAGAATCCTATTGACTCGATAAACCTAGCAGAACAACACAGCACCTGTATCTGACCTATGTCCCATTGTCGTGGATGCATTGTCAGTTATTAACCACGCGTACCTATTGTACGGCAATCCTCTCACCTAAACCACACATAGAAGACATATTTATAAACATTTCAATACACCTATTTATATAGATTTATAAAGACTGCAATACGATCATTTATACACATTAAGAAATTAACAATCCCATTTTCACAATCAGACGTTTAGAGGCGTTTTTTTAACTTATTTACTTATAAATTAGTCCATTGTGGAGCGCTTTTACAGTTCAAATAAGTGTATAGGAAGTGGTAATTGTTTTATTAGAAAAGAAGAGACGGGTAATATACCTTATCAGAGGATTCAAAATCAGAAAAGTGTAACACGTCATCAACAGCCATTTGTAATGAATTGTATCCACATTTGGTGCGTGGTGTTTTTACGGGAACAACCTGTGGCACTACAGCTGCCACATTATTCTCAGTGGCTGGTGGTGATGGATGATCATGTTGGTTCTTTTCGGGCACTTGGGTGGAACTGGAAGTAAGAACCACACGTATCCTAGTGGCTAAGAAATGATGGTCATTGGCAGCAAGGCTACCTGCTGAATGAAGTGGTTCGTCACAGTCACGACAGAAGAGTGCTATGTCCTTTACACAGAAGATAGATGCGGTTTTCTCCTGCAAGACCAAGCTATCGCTTAGTTAATTACCAATTTGTCTTAAAATGATGTAACGTCTCACTCAACATATAAAAGAATGGTTGATTTTGACACCAAAAAATGTTTGCTCATTTAAAAATAGATAAGTTGACATCATTTCATCATAGATAATGAAACACAACATCTGTTTATGTAAAATCTAAAAACAGATTATTGCGACTCCACGTCACACTACTTATATAAACCGTTTCAAAACACAATAATCAGACAACCAAGTGAATAATATTATGGAATTCATCTTCGAGCAGGCTGCTTTTTTGGTGTTTTTACCGGGAGGGGCATCTTTCATGATAAAGACCTCTAGCCGATCTGCTTCTTTGTAGTAATTCACCATTCGTTGAAATTCCTTGTCTTTAGATACAGTAATAAGATTCTTCTTGTTCCCAGGCAAAAAGTACTTAATGATCATCCCGTCTACCAGTTGAGTCGATAGTTTCAGCTATCTCTTGCTTAAAACCACCTAACTGCATATTCTCATCAAGATTAATCCCCACCAATATAAGTCATAAACCCGTCATCATGGGTGTCAAAATCGCCTAGAAAATAGTCCTCAAATTCATTCCCTTTCGTAGCAGTGACATCCTGTAAAAGAGCAACAAAATAAGTATATAATTGTGACATCGTAATGCAAATGCGGTTTTCCGTTTTACCAATCATGTTTTAGCTAAACTTTTTAATTTGATCCATTGTTTAAGATAACAAACAGCCCAAATAATGGAAAAGAATAAAAAGAGTCGGCTTTTTTATATTATAACTGTGACAGCTAAACTTTTTTTATTTTACCAATCCTGTTTGTTCCTTCTAACAAACAACCCAAACTTATTTATATTACCAGGTGTATTTGTTCCAGCTACATTTTTGTGCTTGTACTATCTATATGCTTGTATGGCGACTTCTTATATAATACTCATATGCTCACCTAGTAACTACTAATAAGTTTAGCTACAAGAGGATATTTGTTGTGCGTGACATATATTACTTGCATAAGAGGATCATAACCGGATTCACAGACAACGTGGGACTAGATGCAACAATACATGTTGCGTAAAGAAATAAACGTCGACTTTTGGTCAATTCTAAAATATTAGATTCTAAAACCGTTACCAGTTTAAAGCCGGAATAGTTGCAAGTAATTTGCATTGTCATTTTCAGGTTTCATATTTTTCTCTACATGATCTGAAGTTTAGAATGTAATGATTGTAGGAAATTTACGAATGTTAAAATTTGTCTTGAAGCATATGAGTATTACTTTTCGACATACTTTAAAATTAAGGCTTCTAATTTTGTTAGCTAGCTAATAAAAGGTTTTTCTTAGACAGTTAAGGTATATAAGCTATAACATAAACGGGTAAACGCGAGGGATCCCTTTTTTAGGGTAGCCGAGGAAAGTCGAGCCGTTTTTGGGTTCTAATATACGGTCGCCTAGTCGGAATTCCCATGGTCATTTCTAGAAGGTTGATGACATCAAATAACGTCACTTTTATAACATTATTTATCCCATGAAAATAACCCATTTTATATAATTATTGCAATTAATTGTTACTTAATCGTTTGTATTTGAGAATTGTAGTAATTATGGAGTACTTGGTGAAGATTAGCAAAAAGGCACGCACTCTGGAGCTTAAACGAAGACATTTGAAGATTACTGTTCTAACAACCAATACGTCGTATCCATCAAGGAAGATACGGCGTATTTGTGCCTCCACTTCACAAGAAACCACGAAGAAACAAGGATCAATACGCCGTATCCAGAAGAATCCTATACGCCGTATTCAAGTTATATAATGTGAATATTCTGGAAGATATCAACCGTGGTCCTTACTCCAAGAAATCCCCAATACGCCGTATCCTACATCGCCCGATACGGTGTATCGATCAATTTCCAGACTCTATAAAAACAATACCCTAAACTCAGTTTTAGGTAAGCCCTAAACCACCAAGTCGACCAAGAGATGAATAGAATAGTACAAAAGGTCAGAAAAGAGCCTCAATATCATAGAAAACTCTTGTAATCTTCGCGAAACCAAATACACGTTCAGTTAAGGTTTATTTTCTTTAATCATTCATATATGAAACCGTGTATATTTTTACAATGACTATCGGTTGATACCTTTAGGTATCAGCCATGTTTATGAAGGTTTAATGTTTTGTTTGTTTATATCGATTGCTTAATTTATCATTGATTGTTGATTATGTTTATCAATTTATACTTGTTTACGTGCTTAAGTATGCGACCTATCATTCAACTGGGTCTAGTCCTACATATTTAATGCGCTGCAACTTCGGTGTTGTTTGGGTGTAGGCTAAGAGTCCAGGATAGCTCTCCATATTGCAATTTATATATCTAGAATCATAGGATCACAAATATTGACCTATCTTTGCCTTTAGTTTAGTGAGCTTAGTTGGACCAGTAGGTGACCCTGGGATCAACGAGTACGTTTTTATTCCATTGGTAAGGACTCAGACAGAGGACTACTAGTATATAAAGAGCCGTTAAGCAGTAAGTGGGTAAAGTCTCCATGAGCTAGGGTGTAGTAAGAGCACAATTATTAATCTCCTAGGATAGATTATAATCAACAAATGCTTGCTTTATGCAGATGCATCTAATTGTGACAGGATTAGCGTATCTAGGTTTTAGGAAGAAGTACTGCCTAAATCTAGGAATGATATGCCCTTCGAGATAAGTCAATCATTGCACTAAATAAACAAACCTGCGTTTTATCAGATTATTCACGGTTGATACATTTTCCTTACATTAGTGTTTGACCGCTCCTTTATCGTTTGTTCATCTTCTTGTGTGTGTTTATTGCTTTACTTGTCATCAAAATCTTAGGTTAGATAACTAAACCTCGTGCCAGTCTCGCAGGCTGAAAATCACCCTTTTGCATTAGTTTTAGGTTTAACTTAAATAACTAAAATACTGATAGAATTAGGAATTAACTCTCTCACTATTAGTTGTGGAAACCGTAAGGGGGGATGAATATGTTTCCTTTTAAAAACTTTAAATCTTTTGTATCAATTATTACATTCCTCTCTGCCGGCGGTCCCATAAATATATAGGGGCCGCCTAATACATAAGGGGGCCGCCCTATTTAAAGGGACCGCCTCCAGAAGAGGTTTTCGCCCGATACGGTGTATCGATCAATTTCCAGACTCTATAAAAACAATACCCTAAACTCAGTTTTAGGTATGCAAGTGAAGCCCTAAACCACCAAGTCGACCAAGAGACGAATAGAAGAGCACAAAAGGTCAGAAAAGAGCCTCAAGATCATAGGAAAACTCTTGTAATCTTCGCGCAACCAAATACGCGTTCGGTTAAGGTTTCTTTTCTTTAATCGTTTATATATGAAACCGTGTGTATTTTTACAATGACTATCGGTTGATACCTTTAGGTATCAGCCATGTTTATGAAGGTTTAATGTTTGGTTTGTTTATATCGATTGCTTAATTTATCGTTAATTGTTGATTATGTTTATCAATTTATACTTGTTTACGTGCTTAAGTATGCGACCTATCATTCAACTGGGTATAGTCCTACATATTTAATGCGCTGCAACTTCGGTGTCGTTTGGGCGTAGGCTAAGAGTCCGGGATAGCTCTCTATATTGCAATTTATATATCTAGAATCATAGGATCACAAATATTGACCTATCTTTGCCTTTAGTTTAGTGAGTTTAGTTGACCATTAGGATACCCCAAGACAACTAATACAGTTCTTATACCATTGGTAGAGGACCCTCGGACAGTGGACTACTATATATTAAAGGAGCCGTAAGTAGTAAGTGGGTAAAGTCCTCCATGAGCTAGAGTTAGTAAAGCACCCATTAATTAATCACCTAATATAGATTATAATTCAACCAAATGACTTGCTTTAGCGGATGCTTCTAATTGGACAGATTAGAGTATCTAGGTTTTAGGAAGAAGTACCGCCTAAATCTAGGAATGATATGCCCTTCAAGATAAGTCAATCATTGCACTAAATAAACAAACCTGCATTTTATCAGATTATTCATGGTTGATACGTTTTCCTTATATTGGTGTTTGACCGCTCCTCCATCGTTTGTTTATCTTCTTGTGTGTGTTGTGTGCGTTATTTGTCATCACCTTAAGATAATTAGAACTAAACTCGTGCCAGTATCTCAGGCTGAAAACCCCCCTCTTTGCAATAGTTTAGGTTTAGTTAGATTTAATTAGAATAATTAGGTTAGATTAGTACTAAACCTAGGTAAATAAAATACCAGTAAAATTAAGAGTTAACTTTCACTCTCAGTGATTGACACCTTACTTACCAACGAAGCTACATCCGACCGGGTACACTGCCTGTTAGAGTGTTGTTTTTTGGTATAGTCGGCATAAAATAAATAGTAAAACTTGATACATAAAATACCTACTCACAACGACACATCAAGTTTTTGGCGCCGCTGCCGAGGAGTGCGATTGTTTAACTTCTTGTTTTTATTGGTATTTTTAGTATAAATTTAGTTTTTTTTCTACCGTCTGCTGTTATTTATTAAATACGGCGTATCCATTTTCTTTGAATACAGCGTATTCAACATCAAACATCGATATGGCGTATCCAGTCTACTGAATATGACGTATCTACTGTCTGATACAGCAGCAGTTTTAGTTAGCTTTCTAGTTTAGTTTTTTAGAATAGTTTTACTTCGAATTATGTCTTTTTTTTCAGGTATCGTTTTCAGGTTCCCTCCTTACCCATTCAATTACCCTACAAGTAGGTTAACTATTGAGGAAATGTTGGCTAAATTCATTGATGAAGGTAAACGTGAACATGAGGAGATGGAGATATTCATTAAAGAGTTTAGAACCACCAACGAGCGTTTGTTAAAAACACGAAGCAACTTACTGAGTGAGCTGGAAATCAAGGTAAACGAATTGTTAAAGGTTATGGGTAATGTTTTGGTTCCAAAAAACAAATTCAAAGGAGTGACAACTAGGGGAGGAAAGATGACCTCTAGTAAATAAATTAATAAAACTGGAATCAACAAGAACGAACCTCCAAGATTTGAACAAGATGTGCAGGAAAAGCCGCATGATGATGGTGTGAAAAATAAATCTTAGAGTATTCCTGAAAAAACTACTCAGTCATTAGTAAAACCACAACAGTCATCTATCCCTTTCCTAATCCGGGTGAGAAAAGAAAAAGAAGAAGCACTGCAACGAAAATTTTTGGAGAATCTGAAACAACTCGATATTAATATTCCATTTAGCAAAGCCCTAGTACAAATATCAAAATATGCTAAATATCTGAAGAGTTTACTGACGAATTAATTCAGACTTGAAGAAGCTTGTATGGAGACAATGAATGAAAGGTGCTCAGCTATTTAGCTCAACGAACTGCCATCAAAAGAAAAAGACCCAGGAGTTTCACTACCCCTTGTCAAGTATTGGAGAAACACAAGGAAGCAGAAGACTTGGCCACTGATCACTTATCTATGTTTGAGAATCTGCATATGGAGGTGTTAACTAAGAGGGAAATTGCTGATAAATTCTCCGACGAACATTTAATGGTGCTAAAATTCAAGTTTAATAACGATGAACCATGGTATGCGGATTTTGCTAATTATATTGTTGGAAAGGTTGTTCCCCCAAATTGGACCTTTAAAAAAGGAAGAGGTTTTTTTCGCAAGTCAAGACTTACTTCTGGGAGGAACCTTATGCATTTAAACTGTGCGCAGATAATATAATGAGAAGATGTGTGGCTGGAAGTGAAACCCTTGAAATTCTGGCGCATTGTCATTCGGGACCTACTGGTGGACATCATAGTGCTTCAGTTACGGCAAAGAAGGTTTACGAGTCTGGATTTTATTGGCCTAGTGTCTTTAAAGATGCTAATGAGTACGTAAGACGATGTGATGCATGTCAAAGATCGGGGAACATACCTTCAAGGAACGAAATGCCTCAAAATAACATTCAGGTATGCGAAGTCTTTGATGTTTGGCGATTAGATTTTATGGGACCATTTCCCGAATCTAGAGGTAATAAATACATATTAGTAGTTGTCGATTAGGTGTCCAAATGGGTCGAGGCTCAGGCATTACCTACGAATGATGCGCGTGTTGTGGTTAAGTTTTTAAGAAGTTTATTTGCTAGGTTTGGAGTTCCTAAAGCTTTGATTAGTGATAGAGGGACACATTTTTGTAATTCCCAGCTTGAAAAAGCTTTACAAAGATATGGTGTGACTCACAAATTATCCACGGCATATCACCCTCAATCTAATGGACAAAGTGAAGTTACTAACAGGGCTATTAAGCGTATCCTAGAAAGATCAGTGGGGTACAATCCTAAAGGTTGGTCAGAAAAACTTAACGATGCATTATGGGCATTTAGGACGGCCTATAAAACACTGATAGGGTGTACACCTTTTAGATTAGTTTATGGGAAGGCATGACATTTATCCGTAGAGATCGAGCATAAGGCACATTGAGGCATTAAAACAATGTAATATGGATCTAATGCTTGCTAGCAAAAGTCATCTATTGCAGCTTAATGAGTTAGCCGAATTGAGAGATGGTGCTTATAAGAATACTAGAATTTACAAAGAACAGACCAAGAAATGGCATGATTCTAGACTTCGTGGTGATAAAGATTTTAAGGTAGGCGACAACGTGATACTTTATAATTCTCGTCTGAAGATGTACCCTGGAAAACTTAAGTCAAAATGAAGCGGTCCAAACATTGTTAAAACGGTGTATCCGCATTGGGCTATAAAAATCAATGACAAGGACGGATTTAGCTTCAAGGTCAATCGACAACGATTGAAGAAATATTACGGAGGTAACACTGACAAAGAGGATAATGAAGTTATAGAGTTCGAGATTGGTGTGACGTGAGGCTGAAGGGAGTCTAACTTAAAGACTCACAAAAACAAAAGTGCTTCCCGGAATCCCGGGAGACAACCCAGATTGTTATTCATTATTATCGAGTATGTCTTCCCAGACATCAATACGGCGTATCTGCTCCATACCATATGGCGTATTGAATGTCTGAACGTTATCAGTCTTTATTTTTATGCACTTTAAAACATTATTGTCAGTTCTGTCCATATGGCGTATTCATGCACATGATACGACGTATTTAACAGACTAACCCGTATTTAGATACTTTTTACAGGTTTCTCAATACGACGTATTCCAGTTTATAGATACGGTGTATTGGTCTCTTGTATAGTTTATTTAGCTTATTTAATTAACCATAGATACCCGAGATAGGATTGCACATGTTTTTCCTATATTTTGCATAGGACCTCGCTGCAAAGAAATCGATAAAGTTGGTGAAATATCGATCATCTGGAATCCTATGTATGATTGTAGTCATGCTGGTATCCAGACGCAATTACAACACACATTCTTGCTCCTAAACGCAACTTGGAGAATCTACCGAGCAAAATATAAGGGGAGTTTCTCATTCTAATTCTTTTAATTTCCCGTTTTTAATGTTTTATCTATACAACGAGGACGTTGTATAATTCAAGTGGGGGGATGGGAATTAGAATGCATACTTGTCCTATTTTTCATACTAAAATGCCTAAATTATGCTCAAATTTAAAAAAATTTCAAGCATACTTTTGTGAAATTACTTGTTAAATAACCCGCACACAATAACCCTTATTAGATATTGTGAGGATTTAACCTTATCCGTTTCTAAATGTTTACCCAAATTCCACAAAAATATAAGTGTGCCGGTGATGTTGTAGACTTTAGAACTTGGCTTGGTATATATATTTAAGACCACAATAATGAGTACTATGGATTTAGATGGAGTAACTTGTTTAAATTGGTAAATTTTTAAGATTACGACCAAAAAGCCTATACATGTTGTTTTATTAACTAATTACACTGGTTAGTTAAATCCTCGTATAAACCTATTGTTTACTCTCATTTTAAGAGTAAGATACCCCTAGAAAAACCAATAGAGCCAATCCTTTAGGAATAACACCAACTATTTGTTTCGTTACACCTTTACACCTTAGCCTACCCTGTTAGATTAAGTCTATTTATCAGTTGCTAGTTGCTTAAAGTGTCAAGTATGTATTTCCTGAGTCTTGTGTTAATTTTCTATCTTCGGTAAGGTTGGGAAGAAATTTGCACATTACAAATGGGAATGTAAAAAGTAGTCAAAACTCATGGATTTTTACTACCATCACAATTATTGGTACGTCTGAAGAATGAAGAATTATCGAAGGAATTATCCAGAGTTATTATGATTGTGAAGATGGTGAAATTACACCGAGTTTCGTAGTTTGTATATATAAAAAACAAAAAAATTAGAAAAATCGCAACAAAAAAGAGGAGGAAAGTTTGAAGATAATCGTTTCGCAAAAACTTAAATCGAAGGAATTATATCAAGGATCGATTATTCGTTGATACGTCTTATAAGTCAACGATGTAAAGTTTTGTATAAAGTGGTAGATATCGCCATTTGTCTTGTAAAAGTATGTAATGTATGGGATGATTAGGAAGTTGACCGTTACGGGAACGCCAACTCAGGTTGTTGTTTTTTATCTATGATCAAGACGTGTGAAAATAGTTGTGTCTTTTTCATGGTAACGGTCAGGAAAAAATTTCTAGCAACTTGTATCTTGGACTTAGTCTATTTGTTTCATGATTTTTATTTAACAACAATTTATTTCTCTTTCCTAATCATTAACCATGGGTTTTACGCAAATGATGATGTGATCGAACATGCATGTCTATTTTGTAGTCTACGGCCATCGTATGCATGTTTCAACGGTGCTTGGTGGTTTATTACACTTGCACGTGAAAAAGTTAGAAGGATGCATACCCCTAGTATTTTTCATTCTGCATACTAACCCTTGGTTAAACTCGAATACGAGAATGTGATTGAACACACATGGATATTTCTCGTCGTTATGGACCACGTATAGTGCTGCTCTCTGCTTCATTGTTGGTGCTACGTACTATTTGGTGAAAGATTCTATAGAATGATCAACCTATAAGACTTATATTAAATAAACCATTTTACCTTTATAAACCTTGTTACTCCTTAGCTCTTAGTGAATGGAGATGTGTTTCGCTGTGCCCGACACTATGTAGAATATGGTTCACAACAAAGAGCAATTGACGCCGAATTTTGTTGTATGTTAACCAAATAGATTTGTTGAAGAGATTTGTGTGTTTTTCCCATATTACCTACTCTTTCGTATAGGTGTTTGGGTTGTGTCACAATGTAATAGATCGTATTGTAAAGGCTTAATCGGAAAAATCCTTAGGGAATATCATTGTAATTTTAAATGATAATTTAGGCTAATTCGTGGTACTTGGTGGTGGCTTGTGGGGGGTGTGGCGGTGGTACTGATTTGTTAGGATCAGGGGGGTGCTGATTTGTGGTATCCCACATGAATATAACCAATCTTTATTTAATTATTGCACTGAATTGTTACTTAATCATTTGTATTTAAAAGTTGCAGTAATTATCGAGAGTATTGGTTGAAGTATTAGCATCAAAATATAAATTACCCCCCCATCCCCCGGCCCCACCCCCCCCCCCCCCCCCCCCCCCCCCCCCCCCCCCCCCCCCCCCCAAACCCGCCCCCCCCCCATCTCACATATATGATAGTATATGAGCTTAAACGAAGACATTTGAAGATTACTGTTCTGACAACCAATACGCCATATCCATCAAGGAAGATACGGCGTATCTGTGCCTACACTTCACAAGAACCCACGAAGAAACAAGGATCAATACGCCGTTTTTAGAAGAATCTTATACGCCGTATTCAAGTTATAAAATGTGAATATTCTCGAAGATATCAACCATGGTCCTTACTACAAGAAATCCCCAATACGCCGTATCCCACATCGCCTGATACGACGTATCGATCAATTTCCAGACTCTATAAAAACAATACCCTAAACTCAATTTTAGGTAAGCCCTAAACCACCAAGTCGACCAAGAGACGAATAGAATAGTACAAAAGGTCAGAAAAGAGCCTCAATATCATAGAAAAACTCTTATAATCTTCGCGAAAACCTAAACTCTGTTCAAGTTAAGTTTCTTTTCTTTAATCGTTCATATATGAAACCGTGTGTATTTTTACAATGACTATCGGCTGATACCTTTAGGTATCAGCCATGTTTATGAAGATCTAATGTTTGGTTTGTTTATCTTGATTGCTTAATTTATTGTTGATTGTTGTTTATGTTTATCAATTTATATTCGTTTACGTGCTTAAGTATGCGACATATCATTCAACTGGGTCTAGTCCTACATATTTAATGCGCAGCAACTTCGGTGTTGTTTGGGCATGGGCTAAGAGTCTAGGATAGCTCTCCATATTGTAATTTATATATCTAAAATCATAGGATCATAAATATTGACCTATCTTTGCCCTTTGATTATGAGCTTAGTTGAGCCATAAGGTGACCTTGGTACCAATGAGTATGTTCTAATCAATTGGTAAGGACTCAGACAGTAGACTACTAGTATATAAAGAGCCGTTAAGCAGTAAGTGGGTAAAGTCTCCATGAGCTAGGGTTTAGTAAGAGCACCATTATTAATCTCCTAAGATAGATTATAATCAACAAATGCTTGCTTTATGCGGATGCATCTAATTGTGACAGGATTAGCGTATCTAGGTTTTAGGAAGAAGTACCGCCTAAATCTAGGAATGATATGCCCTTCGAGATAAGTCAATCATTGCACTAAATAAACAAACCTGCGTTTTATCAGATTATTCATGGTTGATATGTTTTCCTTACATTAGTGTTTGACCGCTCCTCTATCGTTTGTTCATCTTCTTGTGTGTGTTTATTGCTTTACTTGTCATCAAAATCTTAGGTTAGATAACTAAATCTCGTGCCAGTCTCGCATGCTAAAAATCACCCTTTTGCATTAGTTTTAGGTTTAACTTAAATAACTAAAATACTGATAGAATTAGGAATTAACGCTCTCACTCTTAGTTGTGGAAACCGTAGAGGGGGGTGAATACGTTTCCTTTTAAAAACTTTAAATCTTTTGTATCAATTATTACATTACTCTCTGCCGGCGGTCCCATAAATATATGGGGGCCGCCTAATACATAAGGGGGCCGCCCTATTTAAAGGGACCGCCTCCAGAAGAGGTTTTCGGACTAGATTATTTGTATCAAATCACCAATCAAGTTTGACGCAATATGAGAAGTGTCGATAATGGATTTACAATAACTAGCGCATATTTTACCAATATATCCACACTCACAATGTTTACTACAAAGAGCTACACAACCATGACTAACACAACATACACAACAATTCACACAATCATAAGCACAATGCAAATGTAAAAGTAAAGCGATATATGTAAAGACATAAGTAAAGAGAAAGGTAAAAGAAAATGCAAACCGGACACGGTGATTTATAGTGGTTCGGTCACGAAGCTCCTCTTCGCCCTACTCCACTCCCCGAGTATCCAACTCGAGAGTTACTTCACTAATCAACAAGCTCCCTTTCGGCGGAGAAAACCTTATAACGTTGCTTACATTATTTTCCGACACTAAGCTAGATGTCGAGTTCTTCTTCGGGTACAACCAAACCCGTTATGTTTTATGGCCCAACATAACAAACCTTGTGTTTTATGGCCTAAACACATAAACCGCGTCGCTTACATTATTTTCCGACACTAAGCTAGATGTCGAGTCCTAATCTTAGCTAGAACCAATCTACCACTACTAAAGATTGGAAGACATGGATTCGATCTATATGTAACAAAAGTTACAAATGGACTAACTAGACTACATAACTTTGGATCTTGAAAATGACCGAAGTTCTTCTCTTGCACTTGAGGAAATGAGGAAAGGATTGAACTATTGAAGATTTGATCACATTTAAACAAGATTAACCAAGTTGAATGATCAAAGATTTAGAGAGATTTAGTGAGATCTAGATAGAGAAAGAACTGAAAGAAAATCGTGCAAAAGGGTTATGAAAATAGTTGGAGGTCACCCACTATTTATAGGAGCTAAAAAACAGCCTGTCAGGAAACGGCGGTCCCAGATATATAAGGGGGCCGCCAAATAATTAAGGGGGCCGCCGACCGAATTAAGGGACCTCCTCGACAGACGCTCTTGTTTTTGTCTTTTTGTGGTGACAAACTTGTCTGGTGAAAGTGACACTTATTTTAGGGGGAAATGACCAGATTTTAAAATTCAAAATAATTACCAAATAAAACATTTCTTTATAATTCAAAAATAATTTGTCTAAATAATTTTTGAGAAATAGTTTTGTTGTATTTATAAAAATATAAAGTTTAAGACAAAAACTTATTTCTTTGATCATCCTACAAGTTTAATATTGTTTGTACATACCTTATGTGATTTACGTTGGGTGTAAACCAATGTCCATCTTGATGCATACTTGAGACGTCGAGAGATGTTGATGCGTGTATGCATTGATGATTTGTGATTACGAGTAACTTGCGCACTTTACGTTACGTATTACAAGTTACATGTTTGTCATCATCAAAACATAAAGAGATCGTATAGATTAAATATCGTAATATTTGCACTAACAATCTCCCCCTTTTTGATGATGACAAAATATGTAAACTATAGCACATAGTAAAGTTTAAAAGTTACTCGTTTACACTCCCTTCTCCCCCTTTGTCGAAGCAAAAAGGTATAATGTGGATTATGGTTAGAGCATATAGGTTGAATGTTTGAGAAGAAGACATGAGAAGAGGGTACGTGCTCCGAGTATATTGGTTGGTGGAATGAGAAGACAGCATGAGAAATAAGGTTGAGGTGGTTTTGTGTTTCTTAAGGTTGAGGGTGAATTTGAAGTGGAGGAGGTGAAGTATTTGGAGTACGAATGAACCCATCATCATATTTGACAATCCCCAATCCTATCTTCCTATAAAGGTGAGCTTGCATCATCCTAGTGAAGTCTTCTATCATCACGGTTTAACCAACTCCATACTATTTACCGACATATCTCCTAGCTCCCCTTTACTCATTGCATCCCCATGATAATTACATTCCTTGTATATTCACTTTAACGGATCCATGGATCAAATAAATTACCATCGATGGTCAAGAAATTCGATGCAATTTAAATGAGTAGGACGCTTGCAAGTGCTCCCCCTCGGTGTATGCTCCCCCTTGTTTGGGGCACCAAGGAATCAAGATATTGTTGTGCTACAAAACAAAGTTAGTAGACAAGTGCACATATACATATAGCAAAACATTAGCGGGGAACTAGACATGCACTTCTAGGTTTTATTATTCTACAGTACGACACTTTGAAAGAGAAGCATAAACTAGACACATGCAATCATTATTTTAAAATCAACAACTTAAATGATAAAATAAAAAGACTCAAGACGTATGTTTAAGGACTCAAGACGTATGTTTAAGGACTAAGAGTGACATTTATATTTTGCAAATTACTTAAATATTTCGAATGAAATAATTAAGTTGTCAAGGGATATCGGAGGAATTTTAATAGTAACAAGACTATTAGAAGAGAGAAGAAACGTATAGAAGTGAGAAGAAACATCTAGAAGTAGAAAGACTATCAAAAGTGAAACGACTACTAAAAGAGAGAAGAAACGTTTAGGAGTGAGAAGAATCGTCTATGAATTTAAGACAAGACGTATGCG
>BQNB010115187.1:4794-21609 GCA_026074375.1 Tanacetum coccineum
TCTATGTCATATCAATAATTTAAGAGCATCATTACTACAAAGTTCGAATGTTATTTATAAAGTTTGTTGTGTATGATTTTATTAGGGTTTATTATTATTGTTTTTTATAATAGTTCATTATTATTGTTATTGTGCATTTTTTATATTTCTTTTAAAAAAAGTCAGGTTGGTAATTAATATGAGCAGTGCACGGTATAGACATAATGGGTTTAGCAATAAATCACGATAAGAGACGATAGTTCTCCACTTTTTGTATGGTGAGAGTAGAAAGAGGTTTACCCGTGCGTTGCACGGGTAGACGGTTATTTATAACATCTCAGCTTATTAAGGATTTTTTTTAATTTTAGATGTTATAACAGTTTTTAACTTATAAATAACCGTTTACTCGTGCAACGCACGGGTATTGTTCTTGTTATTAATGGTTATTGTTGAAATGATGCATATTTGAACGTGGATTATGGTAAATTAATAAAATGTTTTTTTTATATTTGTAGTGCATGTTATGACTGTTGTTTAGACCGGTTATGAGCAGCTTTACTCATGACATGGGTGGATAGTTTCAACTTTGCAAACCTTATCGATATTTCACATTTTTACCTATATACTTATGAAGTATTGACTTGATAGATATCTCACATTTACATGATTTTCGCACGAGTTGTCATGAGTTTCACAGTATCGAGTCCATGCTCACATTGATTAAGATTCTAATATTGATACACAAGTTGAGTCGAGCTTCAATATGTCGCTTACTTAACCAACCAGAGAGCGTACATACTTGAGGTAAAGGAAAACCGGGTCTCCAATTGACCCAGTCGAGTCACCGGGTTACCGATTCAACTGATTCGACCACCGGGTCAACCCAGTTTTCCCACAAAAAAAAATTGCAATGATGCATATTTGAAAGTCAATTATGGTTAATCAACAAAATGTTTTTTTCTTATTTTGTACTGCATGTTATAACTGGTATTTAGACAGGTTATCTTCAACAACTTTACTCATGGCAGGGATGGCTAGTTGCAAGCCTTATGGATATTTCACATTTTTACCATTATTCTTATGAAGTATCGACTAGATTAATATCTCACATTTACATGATTTCCACACGAGTTGTCATGAGTTTCACAATATCGAGTCCATGCTAACATCGATTAATATTCAAATATTGATACACAAGTCGAGTCGAGCTTCAATACGTCGATTACTTAACCAACGAGAAAGCAAACATACTTGAGGTAAAGGGTGTCAGTATTGTAAAATGTTTTTGTATTAAAAATCATTTTCGATTTTAACAAACAATGCGCGCCTTCTAATAAATTATGTGTCCGCCACTTTGAAGCTCAAGCTTAGGGATGGTAACGTGGCGGGTTTGGGGCGGAGGAGTCATCGCAATCCCCAAACCCGATTACCTAAGTTCTCCAAAAATCCATCCCGATCCCCCAACGAGGATCTAATTGAGGCCCCCTATTGGCGCATGATACTCCCCTAGACCCGCCTTGTATTAATGAGGGATCGTATCAGGGTGTCCTCTTTTGGTGCTTTCTCGACCACATTCGCACCATTTCACATTTATTATTATTATTAGACCGTTAGTAATAACTTGAGAATTAATAACCTATTAATAATCAATTACAAACTAGTTTAATTAAGCTTTCAAATATAGTATTATACATATAATGATAAATTAAACCAAAAATAAAATTATAACTTAAAAATGTGATTTATAATCTGATTGTTTAATCTTGTTTTGGATTAAGATTCAAGTGACATTTGTTAAAATCTTCATAAAACTTTACAATATATATATGTGTGTGTGTGTGTGTGTGTGTGTGTGTTACTAGCTTATAAATCCGTGATAAATCACGGGCAACTAAAATAGGTTGTATGTAATAAAAAAAACTTTAAAACAAATTGAATAACAATTGAGATTTTTTATTATTGTTTCTTTCGATTCTCAACTTTAATGGAAGAAACAGCCATTACAAATTTACAATAGTTAATAGCTTATATTATCATGTTTCTAAATAGGTTTAAGAGGTTTGTTCAAAAATCATGCATTCAATTTCTTTTAACTAAAATTTAAAACCTTCTATAATAAAATGGTGGAAAACGGAAATTGATTTAACAGTTGTCAAACCATTTTTAAATGAGGGATAAATTGGTAAAACTGCTATGCCACATGGATTTAATGACATGGCTTTAGTGGCGTGTCAAAAGTGCTACATGGATTAAATGACATGGCAAAATTCAAATAAACCTTTGTTTATTATATATAGATAGATATAGATATAGATATAGATAGATTCGGGTGAGGTGTAGAAAGGATAGGATCATGATTGATGGATATAGTATGTGTGAATTTAGGTGTGTTTAGTGTGTGTGTTTAGAGAGGGAATTTTTATTAATTATCCTTTTCTCATTTGATGTTGATACCAATGAGTTGATTGGTGGAAGTTACATCATAATGGTGGTCTATGACCTTATTATATACTTAATGATGTGGCTAAGTATATAATAAATACATATCTAGTCCCTAGACTATTTACAACTAAGCACATCAATCCTAATCTAGTATCTCACTATCTTTACATCAAAAATGGAATTTATCTCTAATTTCAACAATCTCCCTTTACGTAATGATAGGCTAGATTTGGATCTTGTTTTTTTGACATGCTACCCAAATTTACTTTTGATAAATCTGGACACGCAAGTTCTAGAAGAAATAAATTACAAAGATAGTCATGACACAATAACTAACCAAAACTACACCAAATAACATCAAATAAACCCTCGAACCCATAAACACACCACCAAAAATTATATAGACTAAACACAAAAATCAAAAACCCCCCCACACCACGCACGCCACACATCATTACACCAACAACAAACCTAAACCAAACCACCTCCCCCCCCACCAGTCCCACTACCACACACCCCCCCCCGTAACCCCCTAAGCCTACACCCCCACAAATTCAAATATCGCCCAGACACTGGTACCCCCCCCCCCACTCTCATCCCCTATGACCTAAGATCCTAGTGACTATAATCACCCAACAGGAAAGTTTCACTGAGATGTATTATAGCCTTAAGTGCAAACATCACAAACAATGACGTAAATCTTTTATCAAAATCCAGAAACTGAAAAACCCCAGCCACCTTCCCTATTACCTCCTTCATCACCCTACAGATCAGCCATCATCCCTAAATACCCCCCCCTCCACCAACCCAAAACAGAAAAAACAAGTTCTAAAACCATAAAACAAAACCACCAGCCCCTACCTCACCCACCCCGACCCCTACATTGGGTTCCAAAAGAACAAATCCTGGACTAACACAATAATTAACATCAAAAATCACTCTAAACATATTATCTTTACTTAGTTGTGCACAGATATAAGACTGACTTCATAGTCCAGTCACCACTAACACATTTCATTAATAACAATGTGATCATATAACCTAAGACACGCCATAATTGGTCCATAGCCTAAGGGTGTCATAAGGTTGACCAACTACATGTTGAAGATCAGAGACATGTACCAAATTAAACATATACCAAAAACATTATAATCTATGTGACTTGCTGCCAGAATTACAATTATCCACCCAACATCCAACTTCATTATGACCTTAAGTTAGAATTATGATTAAAAAACCTTGTAATGAACAAAAACTAATCACAACACACCAAAGGCAGCCAGCCCACTTGGCCTTTCCACCACCTATCACCATCTAAGTACCCCAAAATCAGGACCCTCCACAATCATACCAACATAACATCAGAGTAAACTCCATCCCATATTATGTCGATGACCAAACTATATCCCCTTCCCCCGCGAAACGCACCATCACTCCCTACAAAAACACCCCCAACAACAACACAACAAAAAACATTTCCCCATTTCCCCCCGTCACCCCCCACCCAACCCCCGCACCCACACCTCCTACATTCCCAACCCACAACCCTATCGACCCTCCCCCATAACTACCAGATAAACAGGTGGGGGTCCTCTAGACAAGAATCTATATAATACAAAATCAACCCAACTCATAAGCAAAAACAAGATACTAAATGACACTCCACACCCTCCCGCCTAAAACCCCTAAAACTCAATACCAATTCCCACATATCCAATTTCTATATGATAAACCGACCCCCCCCTAATCAAAATCCACCCATAGGAGTATCTGATATTAGTAAGAAACATCCAAAAGGTATGGACTAAGACCAAAATATAAACTATAATAGAATGATGGCTCAGCTATAAATAAATACATATCTAGTCCCTAGACTATTTACACACAAAAGCACATCACTCCAAATCAATATCTCACATTCTTTACAACAAAAATGGAAAATCTCTCTAATTTCAACAATCACCCCTTACTTAATATTAGCCTAGATTTGGATCATGTTTACTTTGAACACGAAAACACTGAGATTCTTTGTGAAAGTTGAGTGAGAATTCTTGTATGAAAGCTGAGGACGACCTTATAGCATATTCTTTATCTTTGAAGGTATCAATTCTACTTTCGTACTCAAAATCAACATTCTCAAAAGCTAATTTGATCTTCTTTTGCAACTTGATTATTTAAAAGCTTTTATGAAATCTTTATCTTTAAATCTTGATCTTGATCTTGATAGTTGATTTCACCCGCATAATGTTATTGAAGAAAGATCTCGAACACGATGATATTGTTTGAGTAATTCTTTATAGAATACTTTACTTTTCACTTGAATCTTCATATTCTTTTAGCTCCCCCTCAATCACATATCCATCTCTTGACTATTGAAGTAGTTATCTTGATTCTTGAAGACAATGTCGATATTTTTGAGAAGTAATTCCATGCAAATGTTGAACCGGCTATCTTGATCGATCTTTGAAGTTAATAAAACACTACAGCTTATTTAAAACACTTGATGAAGTAACCTTAATCACGTATACGAATCTTATCTTCGAAAATCAAACTACTTTTACCACAAAGATTTCTTTGACTCAATTTCTTCTAATATCTTCCCATAATTAATCAACCAAAATGATTTTGTCCCATAATATCTCTAAATGCCTCTTATATATTCTCCCCTTTATATACTTGAATGTATCTAATAATTTCTCTCAAATTCTATGCGTATATCTTCTCCTCCTTATATATTGAAAATTCTAAGCTTATATCTTCTCCCTCTCTTGCTGATTATGATTCAGCGTGAGCATCATGACCATATAAGCTTCCTAAATAAGCTCCCTAAATAAGCTCTGGGTTGAGAATCACATGAAGAATAGCTTTTAGGTCCGTGAAATTGAAATCGAAAATCGTAATTTTTCTTGCTATAAATCAAACAATATCCCTTTATCAACAAACATACTTCCCCCAAATAACTCACAAGGTCCTTTAAACCAACAAACTTGATAACAATCGTTCTCGTGAAGGTTGGAAGACAACTTTTGATGTTATAAGAATCATTAAAGATGTCATGTTTATGAAAGGTAGAGATGTTGTATGTTGTAGAAGATGAATGGAGAATTATCAGAGTAAGAACCTTCTTCCACAATAACCATGAAGTTCATACATCACAAAATCATGCTTTGAAAATTCCCGATGAAATATTTAAAAAATATGTTCAAATCAATATCTCGATGATAAGGATGTGGAAATATGACCATAAAATCCTTAAAAAACATTGATTTCGTGAACTTAGTGTAAAAAACAACTTTTCAATGATAAAATCAAATAAATGTCGTTTTGTGTTTTCGAAAACAAATTACAAAGAAACACATAACACTTAGATCACATAGATACTAGTTAACACTTATTTGAATCATTAAGCAATCATATTAAAATGAGTTACCTATGTTCAGCGTTGGCATAGCGTACTGGTAGGATTTCCATTCATTGTGAATACTATTTTATAGTATCACTCAAGAATGTTTCGACAATGTCACAAAGACATGCAATGTCATAAAGACATATAATAATTCTAGTATTAGGGTTCCAAATGAAGATTAAATATACGCTTAAAATTATGCATAACAAACCATTGCAAGAACCGCATATAATAGCATAAACATCACAAGTGATTTCGAATGGAAAATCAAGCTCTACGGCGTTATAAACATATTATTTACCTAAAATCACATGATCATAAAGATGAAAACTCTTTGAGTGATTATCGAATGAAACTATTTGATAGTGAGTGTTGCATGGTGCTAAAGTTAAATGAGATTTAATGAAATGTTGGTTGGATAATAAAGAGTACCATTGTTTGCAAACAGACTTACATCGTAAAAACGATTTATCTGGAAGCCTTAACAAGACCTCGACAATGATCTCTGTCGAAATCCAATGTTCGTGTGACATTGTCACTTGTTTTTGTTGACCTAAAGACAGAGACGAAGCCACGTTATAAGTCGGGTTGGCCAAGGCCTACCCTATCATTTTGCAAAATGTGTATTACTACCCGAATTCTGCTTTATCTTATTAGACTTGAACATATATTTAACTGGATTTTGCCCACCTTATTTTTTTTCTTGAAAACTAGTGCTATTAATAACACTTTTGTTTCTTAGGCTTTTAGACTTAAGATGTCTCTTATATATGGTTCAATGGAATCCCCGTACAAATAATGTGATAAAAAAATTATATATTGAACTCTCATTTGTTTGTCTCTATTTGTGTTTAAGGTTTAATAGTTGGGTTAACAATCTTTTATGAATAAAATCTACCGTAATTTTCATGGCTTTCAATGCAGTTTAGCTTTTCGTCTTATATTTATTAATGCTTGTCTTTTTTCGGCCCACCCAAAAATTAAATCCAAGCTCTGTCATTGCCCAAAGATTTGCTTTGTAATATTTGTAGGGATTTTTTTTCATTTCTCCAATGTATATAACAAGTAGCATGTGCATGCGTGTTGCGGCCGGTGCAAGATTTAAGAAATTACATTCTATCACGTTAGGATGAAATTCCAATATTAGCTCGTTTTAACATGGTTATTCTTATGATATCTTTTTTAAGAGGGAAGTGCAAAAATCATCCTTGTGGTTTGCCAAAAAACCGTCTAACGTCCCTCGTCAATACTTCGCCCAGATTTCATCCCTCCGTTTGTAAATTGAGACAACGTACGTCCCTGAGGACGAACGATGCAAAAACAATTTCCATTAAGTACTAACGAAGGTCTAATAGGAGAGTATTGTTGTCTTTTTGCTGCAACAGTGATGTATGGTGAACCTTTACATTAAAAAAAAATTAGTTCTTTGTTTTTAAATATTTTTTTTGCATTATTATTCGTCAAAAAAATTTAAAATTTTTACAAAATTTTAGAAAAAAATTTCGCCCTTTTTAAAATCTTAATTTTTTCGTACTTTTTAAATTTAAAAAAAATTACGTTATTATTCATGAAAATTTTAAATGTTTTTTACAAAACGTTTATAAAAAATTTCGTACTCTTTAAAATTTTAATTTCAAAAAATAAATATTTTTTAAAAAAAATTATTTTTTTTTTTACGAAAAAATTACATTTTTTTAAAAAATTAGACAAAAATTAAAAAATTAAAACATTTTTACTTTTTTCTTTGATTTTTTCTAAAAACATAAAAAATAATTTTTTAAAATTTAAAAAGTACAAAAAATTTTAATATTTTTTAAAAAATTTAAGATTTTAAAAAGTGCGATTTTTTTTTAAATTTAAAACTTTTTACGAATAATAATGTAAAAAATTTAATACTTTTTTTTAAAACAAGTTAAAAAACATAAAAAAAATTAAAAGCAAAGGTTCACCATACATCCCTATGGTAGCAAAAAGACAACAATACCATCCTTTTAGACTCTCGTTAGTATTTAACGGAAAAAAATTGCATCGTTCGTCCTCAGGGACATATGGTGCCTCAATTTACTAACGGAAGGATGAAATCTAGGTGAAGTATTGACGAGGGAAGTGAAACGGTTTTTTGGCAAACCACATGGATGATTTTTGCACTTCCCTCCTTTTTTAACTTATGCTAATTTATAAGTCGACTTTTTTATCTTGATGAAATGAGAATATGGGTGAAAACGAGCCGAGCCGCTCGTAAAAAGCTCGGGATCGGATCGGTAAAAAGCTCGAACGAGCCGAGCTTAAATGAGCTCGAGCCCGAGCTCGAGCCTAAGTTGCAGCTCGTTTATTAATCGAGCTCGAGCTCGAGCTTTACATACAAAGCTCGACTGGGCTCGCGAGCCTAAACGAGCCTAGGATATTTTAAGTATTGACATATATAAAATGTTATGCATTTTTATTATAGGCGAGCTTATTAACGAGCTCAATATCAAGCTTATTAACGAGCTCAAAATAGATATATCTCTAGCCGAGCTCGAGCCAAGCTTTAATTTTTCATTGCCAACTCGTATAAACGAGCCGAGCTCGAGCCGAGCCCGAGCCTATATGACATACCACGAGCCGAGCTCAAGCTTAAACAATAAGGCTCGAACCGAGCCGAGCTCGAGCTCGAGCTTTATAAAACTTAAACGAGCCGAGCTCGAGCTCGGGCTCGGCTCGGCTCGTTTCCACCCCTAAATGAGAACCATGAACATCAAATCAGTGGATAATTGTTTGCGATTTGAAACTTCATGTTAGCTCGGGTTATTATTCGAGTTTATTTTTCATAGTTTGTTTTAAAGACTATGTGCTTTAAAAATGTGCATAGAACCTATACCAACGGATCACATTTTAATCTACTATACAAACCGATTACTTCGATGTACAATTTACTAATTTAGTTGACCCTATACAAATATAGGCATTGTCAAAAGTCACTCAACATTTACCATTTTGTTATATGTTTTGATTTTAAACTGGTTTATGTAAATAAGAACGTATATCTAAAATGTATCTCATGTAAGCGACAAAATTCTTATTATTTTTAAACTATACTTGAAACAATTTATTACGATAAAGCATGTAAAATATTAGCAAAACATAATATAAAAATTATAGTATTTAAACTACCCGTACATATTTATTTGTTTATATCTATATATATATGCATGTAAATCTTGCATAATAATTTTAGAATTAATTACAAAAATGGGCCTTGTGTTTTGTCGTGTTCAACGAAAATGGTCCCTAAACTTTTTTTTCCCGTATCCTCTCGCTGTGGTTTTGACTCGAATAGTGTTTGGTCCCTTGACCAACATTTCCGTTAGTTGACAATTAACTTAATGGGTATTTTGGTCTTTTAACATGTATTTTACATTAAAACCTATATAACTCTGTATTATTCCATCAACAAAAAAACATATACACACATAATCACATCTATCTCTCTCTCTCACTTTCCCAGATCTCTAACTCTTTCACATCTATCTTCTCCCTCTCTCTAAATCTCAACTCTCACACTTTCTTCTATGTTTTATCAGGAAACCAACACCATGAATCATCACTCGCATCTTTTATGTTTCCAGCCCAAGAGCACCCGACTTTCACATCAGGAAACCAAATCCGGCGAACCACATCAGGAAACCCTCCACTCGCGTCTTTTATGTTTTGGTGGTGTTTTGATGATAGGGGTTTAATCTGTCATTTTTTATGGGAGACGAAAGGACGTGTATGAATTAAAAAGGTGTTTCTTGAATGAATTATGAGTCATAGCTTCTATGGGGAAGATGATCAAATGGGTGTTTTTTAAGATTTTGAAGATTTTAAGTATATTTGATGTTGTTTTTATTAGAAAATTCTATTACTTTGGATCTGACAATTTTTGTGAAGACAAGAAAGCATATGGAGCTCTTTGGATTGGCCATGTAACTTATAATTTTATATAATAATGTTTGTTGTTGTAAACTGAGTTTTGGAATTTGATATTTGGTGTTTGAATACTATTAGCATGATGCCGGAAAATTAGTGTAGAAGACGGAATTTTTTTCAGGTGACCGGAGTAATTGGTTAAATAACATAAATAATAATGGGGGTTTGAAGTTTGTTTTTGTCACAAATATAAATAACAAATCGATAAAGATAAAACAACTTACATGCAATCTTCTAAAACATCATAATCAGGAGCCTGTAATATTGCACCACATAGAAAGTTTTAAAAAACCCTAAAAAAATTCAGGAAAAAAACTTGTGAATTATAATTATTGAAAAAAATTAGGGTAAACCCAAAAAATTAAAAAAAGAATAACCAAAAATCTTGATGTTTTCATACTTGGTTATGACGATGCATCCACTTGAAGATCTTTGTATTCTTCTGCAATTTTTATTCTGTTAGTTTGATGGGTTTGATGAGATGGAGAGATCAGTGAGGGTTCTGGAATGTGGGTAAAGATGACAATGAGATGATGGAAGAGGGATGAACAGATGGAATGGGAAGGGGATGAACATCTGGAAGGGTTTTTTTTGCCACGTATAGAGAGAAAAAAAAAATAACATCTGTCTAACGGAGTTTTTTAAAAAAAATATTTGGTGTTTGAATACTATTAGCATGATGCCGGAAAATTAGGGTAGAAGACGGAATTTTTTTCAGGTGACCGGAGTAATTGGTTAAATAACATAAATAATAATGGGGGTTTGAAGTTTTTTTTTGTCACAAATATAAATAATAACAAGGGTAAATTACACTGTTGGTCTTCAAGGTTAGGCCGGATTGCGGATTCAGTCCCTAGATAACGGGGGTCGATGTCGTTAGTCTTTTTTTGTCATTGTTCTTACCCGTTTGGTCCCTTGAGCCCCGTTATACGTAACGGGTGTTAGTTTGACTTGTCAACGATGGGCAGTTTAGTAATTTCAAATTTTCGTCATTATTTCACCGTTGGTCCCTCACTAAATTTTTGTTTTTGTTTTTTTGTATTTTCCAACAGGTGTTTTACTGTTGCATTTTTTTGTCCTTTAGCGCTTGCACCATTGGTCCCTGACTCGATTTTGTGTATTATAAATGATGGTTTGCAAAGTATAAGACAAAAATTATAAAATGGTTCGTTGTGCGTGTGGTTTGGAAGATGTGATTAGGACATCATGGACTAATCGAAATCCATGTCGTCGTTTCTATGGCTGTCCTACACTTTTAAGTATGATCCGATCGAAAAATATGTAACAAATCATTTTGTTTGTTTATTTACAGATCCTTTTCGACTCTTTTCAGAGTCCAACATGTGTCAACTTCCTCAGGTGGTATGATCCACTAATGTTTCAAAGGTCTGTTCAGATTATCCCAGGGTTGTTGAGGTCACGTAATGAGCTTGAAGAAATCGTTGCTATGGTTGAAGAAAAGTGACGCAAGTTGCTGAAATTTCTCATCATCCGCTGGGTTGTTTTTGGGTTTTTTGTTTATTGTACAATGTGAATGTTGAGGGAAGTTGTTTTTTTGCTAGATGTTCTTAGTAGGTAATGGGTTATGTGGCTGAATGTGGTTTTGTGTTGGTTGATGGAATTAATATTTTCGGTTGTTTGTCATGTTATTGTGGATGAATGTGTTAATTTGTTTGACTTATAAAGTCTACGGGTATGATTTAGTGAAAGTCAATTGAGTAACTCGTATGATTTAGCAAAAGTCAAATAATATGTATAACCATTAAAGTCAATTGTTTCACTTCCGTTCAAGAAGATTTAGTGAAAGTCAATTGTTTCACTTCCATTAAAGAAGATGAAGATATTCTTGAAATTGTTTTCTAATAGTTTGAAGTGGTTTTGTTAGTGTTTTTTTACTTACACCGTTGGTCCCTCAATACGTTCTATTGGCTTTCCATTTCCCACCAAATTCAGAAGGAATGTTCTACACGTTACTTGCACGCTTGGTCCTTGTAATAAGTGCATGATGTGATGTCACAGTTTAGCCGCATCTAACATTTGCCATTCCAGTAATTGCGTTATTCAGTTGTATATAAATCCACTTCACATATCTCCCTTCAAATCCAAAACACACACATACATAACTTAACTTCCTAAACCCTTTCACTTTCCTAAAACCCCCCTTTTTTCTATTGATGTTGCTCGTGGATTTGTTCATCTGGAGGAACTCATGCAGACGCAAAGGGAAGCTCAGCAAGCAAATGAACTTTCCAACTTAACGAGGCAGAGGCAGTTGCTTGCAAGTGTAAATAATAGGCGTGCGATAATAGAAGAGCTTGAACGTTTGCCGAGAAATTTCGTGGCCTGTAAGACGACGGAGCACCTCAAGCGTATTCAGAAGGCTATTTTCGTTGAGGTGATTGACCTGAAGAAGGAATTGCGCCTTCAGGTCCATCCATAAGGAGGTTGATTTTTGTAGAACTCTGTAAACGGGAGATGGTCGTCCTTGTGGGGTTGTTCTTTTTGGCTTTTGGTTTATATATCGTTAAATGTCTGCTTTTCTTCAACCATAGAACGATTTCTTCAAGCTTATTTACGTGACTCAACAAACCTTAGGATAATCTGAACAGACCTTTGACCAATTGGTGGATTCATACCTCCTGAGGAAGTAGTTGACACAGGGTTGGATCTGAAAGAGTCGAAAAGGATGTGTAATAAACAAACAAAATGATTTGATACATGTTTTTCGATGGATCATACTTACAAGTGTAGAAACAACCATATAGAAACGAACGACATGTATTCCAATTAGTCACTGATGTCTTATCACAGCTTCTAAACCACCGCGCACGAACAATTTTATATTTTTGTCATATACTTTGTAAAACCATCATTTATAATCACAAATCCGAGTCAGGGACCATGGGATGCAAAGCGCTAAACGACAAAACAACGCAACGTAATACACCTGTGAAAATTACAAAAAACGTAACAAAAAATTATTGAGGGACCAATGGTGAATTAATGACAAAATTTTAAAATTACTTAAACTGTACCATCGTTAACAAGTCAAATTAGCACTCGTTACGTATAACGGGCTCGAAGACAACCGGGTATAAAACCGTGGACAAACAGAACTAACGACAATGGGGACCCTCGGTTATCTAGGGGACTGAATTGCAACAGGCCTAATCTTGAAAACCAACAGTGTAATTTACCCAATTATAAGATAACAGCTTTAAGATACAATCCAAACAAAAAAAAAAAAAACAAAAAACACCAATGACGATAAGAACAAATGATCATATAAAATCTTAAAAGAATTATGTATGTGTCATAAAGCAACACAATAACAATAAAAACCAAATAAACAAACAAAAAAACCCTAGAAGAGAACTTATTATGTCATAAATGACATGTTCAAGAAGCCTAAAACAAAGAGTTATTACTTGACATGATATAGTTTATCTAGTAGAACGTATTCATTGGTGGGTCATTGTTGTGTATTTTCTTTTTCTTGTTTGGATTGTTTCTTTAAAGCTTTAAATGTGTTACTAGTATGATCAAAATTGACTTTGTAAAAGCAAAGATCATATAGAAACCAAAAAATCAAACCGAAAATAAACTGACACCCGAAAAACCGAACCAACACAAAACCGACACCTAATGGTTCTAAAAATAAAAAAACGAAAATTTTCAGTTCGGCATGCTCACCCGTGCAAAACTTTTAAATATAAGATGTAAAATCTTCCTAAAAGTTATTAGTCATCTTCCACTTATTATCGCATATATGTAGTTTAGAAGTTTTTGATCAGATAATTGTAGTCTGGAAGTTTTTTCGATCGACATAATATATTCCGACAACTTTCTCATCACCTCAAAAACATCCTCCGAAAAATATAAAAGAAAACACATAATAAGAATAGAAAGTAGATATGCTCAGAAGGATCCATTGGTAATTTCTAATCATACAGAATCAAAAAATAGGTAGTTTTAAGCATCATTGCACGTCACTTCTTTTGTGGATATAAGCTGTATACAACCAGCATACAAAATTATTGAAAAAATAGCTTATAAAATTAATCAAACACTAATAAGATGGATCAGATTTCTGGCTTGATTCTCCCTAGAAGAGAGAATAAAATTGTATACTAAATAAATATATCAAATAGGGACAAAACATATAATCTGGGTAAACCATAGGGACAAAACGTATAATTTATCCTAATTAGTATCAAGATCCAAGAAAAGTTGGGGTACATGAACTCAGTTGAGCTAAAGTACCGTCCCATGTTAGTATTTATTAGTGAAATTGTTGGATCCAATGTTTGGTTTGCAACATTAACATTGGCTCATGTTATAAAGACCTCCTAAAAATCATAGGGTAAATTACATTGCTGGTCCCCAAGGTTAGGCCCGATTACGGATTCAGTCTCTAGATAATGGGGGTCGATGTCGTTAGTCTTTTTTGTCACTGTTCTTACCCGTTTGGTCCTTCGAGCCCCGTTATACGTAATGGGTGTTAGTTTAACTTGTCAACGATGGGCAGTTTAGTAATTTCAAATTTTAGTCATTATTTCACCGTTGGTCCCTCACTAAATTTTTGTTTTCGTTTTTTTTTATTTTCCAACAGGTGTTTTACTGTTGAATTTTTTGTCTTTTAGCGCTTGCACCATTGATCCCTGACTCGATTTTGTGTATTATAAATGATGGTTTGCAAAGTATAAGACAAAAATTATAAAAGGGTTCATTGTGCGTGTGGTTTGGAAGCTGTGATTAGGACATCATAGACTAATCGGAATCCAGGTCGTCGTTTCTATGGTTGTCCTACACTTGTAAGTACGATCCGATCGAAAAATATGTAACAAATCATTTTGTTTGTTTATTTACACATCCTTTTTCGACTCTTTTCAGAGTCCAACCTGTGTCAACTTCCTCAGGTGGTATGATCCACCAATGTGTCAAAGGTCTGTTCAGATTATCCTAGGGTTGTTGAGGTCACGTAATGAGCTTGAAGAAATCGTTGCTATGGTTGAAGAAAAGCGACGCAAGTTGCTGAAATTTCTCATCATCAGCTGGGTTGTTTTTGGGTTTTATGTTTACTATACAATGTGAATGTTGAGGGAAGTTGCTTTTTTGCTAGATGTTCTTAGTAGGTAATGGGTTATGTGGTTGAATGTGGTTTTGTGTTGGTTGATGGAATGAATATGTTGGGTTGTTAGTCATATTATTGTGGATGAATGTGTTAATTTGTTTGACTTATTAAGTCTACGGGTATGATTTATTGAAAGCATTGGTATGATTTAGCAAAAGTCAAATAATCTGTATAACCATTTGGCATTAAGAACAACAACTGATCATGGATAATTCATACGCCTGCTTGTGGCAGCAGGCATGATTTTGCATGCATGCAATTGATTAGACTAGATAAATCCAGACTAAAGTAATTCATAACAAACATAAAGGAAGCCACTGCCCCCAAACACTATAGCAGTTAACTTTTGAAAGAAAGAATTCTGTTGACTTTTCTTCGATTCTTCCATTAAAGAAGATGAAGATATTTTTGAAATGGTTTTCTAATTTTGAGTTTGTTTCTGCTTTTTTCAAGAAAAAAAGAAGTCCTGACTTTATGACCGTTTCTCGTTGGTAATAGTTTGAAGTGGTTTTGTTAGTGTTTTTTAATTACATCGCTGGTCCCTCAATACGTTATATTGGCTTTCCATTTCCCACCAAATTCAGAAGGAATGTTCTACACGTTACTTGCACGCTTGGTCCTTGTAATAAGTGCATGATGTGATGTCATTGTTTAGCCGCATTTAACATTTACCATTCCACTGAAGTAATTGCTTTTTTTTACACTTCGTTTGTGTAATTGATTAATCTTCATATATTCACTTGTATATAAATCCACTTCGCATATCTCCTTTCAAATCCAAACCACACACATACATACCTTTACTTCCTAAACCCTTTCACTTTCCTAAAACCCCCATTTTCTATTGCTGCTGCTCGTGGATTTATTCATCTAGAGGAACTCATGCAGACGCAAACGGAAGCTCAGCAAGCAAATAAACTTTCCAAATTAACGAGGCAGAGGTAGTTGTTTGCAAGTGTAAATTATAGGCGTGCGATAATAGAAGAGCTTGAATGTTTGCCGGGAAATTTGGTGGCCTGTAAGACGAGGGAGCACCTCAAGCGTATTCAGAAGGTTGTTTTCGTTGAGGTGATTGAGCTAAAGAAGGAATTGCGCCTTCAAGTCCCTCCATAAGGAGGTTCATTTTTGAAGAACTCTGTAAACGGGAGATGGTCGACTTGTGGGGTTGTTCTTTTTGGTTTTTGGTTTATATATCGTTAAATGTTTGTTTCTTTAAGTTTTTTCATGAATGTATGATTGAAACTTTTGTTTGTAAATCATTTAATCATTTCACTATAATGTGTTGTTGGTATTGTAGTTTTTTTGTGGGTACGTATTACTGTTCATTCCTGAAGTGACACACGTTTACCCGTTTTGTCTAAACAAAAGACACTGTAATTCTTCAATAAGCTGTTTGACCACTAATCTCTTTGACCAATACGGTGTTTGACCACTACTCTCTTTGACCAATACACTGTAATCTCTTTGACCAACGTTGTTACCGTTTGACACCAAGAAAAACAACTGATCATGGATAATTCATACAATTGATTAGACAAAATAAATCCAAACTAATTAATTCATAACAAACATAAACAAAGCCACAACCCCAAACACTATCGCCGCTGATTGCCAAAAGAAAGCATTTTTTTACTTTTCTTCAATTCTTCCATGAGTTGCTGCATTTGACCTTTCATATCAGCAAACTCAACTTGAAGGACTGCAAGTTCTTCTCGGCTTGTTAATTCATATAATTGAGTTCTGTACCATTTATTCTCTAACTCCGGATCATTCCAATATCATCTTTTACAGTGCTTGATTCCTTTTTTCTGAAAACAAGAGAATTTATGATTAGCTAACAAAATAAGATCTAGAAAATGCAACGGCTTACATATTTATTAGGGCAAACACCAAATCGTCTAGC
>BQNB010115188.1:0-21609 GCA_026074375.1 Tanacetum coccineum
ATATATATACATACATATATATACACATATGTATATATATATATATATATATATATATATATATATATATATATATCCCACCTTGCGTACATTTTACACTTATTTATATAAAAGCTATTTATATAAATACTAGAACATTTCTTAAGGCAAAGTAATACTATAAACTTGTATGTCCTAAACTATAATCTATCTTATATGATATTTTACCATCATTCATTCATACCATGATGCATTCCATTTCGCCATGTCACGTCTTCATCCCTGCCATGAGTGCATATTCATTTACCATGCATCATCTTGCATCACGTTTACCTTTCATACTTCACGCATTCTGCATGGTTTGATATAAAGGCGATTTATATAAACTTTTGCTTGTGCAGGTTATGGTTGCACCCACTATTCTTGACTCTGCTGAGGAGAATCTTGGAGACCCGATGGATATCAAGGTGGATATCATCCATGTTGGGATTAAAAGCCTTCTTGAAGTTACTGCTGCTAAGTTAGTGCTGCTGGTATAAAAGTTACTACTGCTAGTGGTTAATGCTGTTGGTACAAAGTTACAACTGCTTAAAGGATAAAGACTGCTCAGAGAAAAGATAAAGATTGCTTATGTGATATGTCTGAGATAATTTTGTAAAAGATACGTATAAGTTATTTTTTTAGAAGATCATGATAACTTAAGAAAATATTTCAATCCCATTAGGACTCCTTGGTGTATAAAAGGAGGTCCTAGGGTATAGAGTTCTATGTATCAAAATGAGTCATTCATAGAATTTTCATAGCTTCAAGGTTTTGTTACCCTAATACTAGTTAGAATATTCGTATTAATATATTGAAGCTTTTGTTTGTTAATCTGTGTGTTCATTAGAATTACTATTTCATTGAAGAATTCTTCCTATATTAAAGATTAGATTCCGCATAATCTTTAGTATTACCAAACAAAGTTTCTATCATAGTTGTGTAGGATTTATCTTGCATAACTAAACCTTACAAAAGCTAAGGAATTCAAGATCCATTGAAGTGGGATCAACAAGTGGTATCAGATATTGTTGCTTTAAGAAACTTTGCTAAGAAGACATGGATCAAGACTCAGTACATATGGTGGCTGCATCAAAAGTGCCTATGCTCAAACCAGGTGAGTATGAGCTTTGGAGGATGAGGATGGAACAATACATCCATATGATTGATTATTCTCTATGGGAAGTCATAGAGAATAAGAATGCACCTCTAGTAACAAAAGTTGTTAAAGGTGTTGAGACTACAATTGATCCTTCAGCTGCTGAAGAAAAGGCACAAAGGCGGTTAGAGCTGAAGGCAAGAAGTACTTTATTGATGGGCATCCCTAATGAATATCTATTGAAGTTTAACTCCATCAAAGATGGCAAGTCATTGCTGCAGGCTGTTAAGAAGAGGTTTGGAGGAAATGCTGCTACTAAAAAGACTCAGAGAAATCTTCTAAAGCAGTAGTATGAAAATTTTACTGTATCTAGCTTAGAGGTGTTAGATCAAACCTTTGATAGGCTTCAAAAGCATATTAGTCAGTTAGATATTCATGGTGAAAGTATCTCACGAGAAGATGTGAATTAGAAGTTCTTAAGAAGCTTGGATGATCTTTATAACAACCTGAAGATCTATGAACCAGAGGTCAAAGGAACATCAAGCTCAAGCACAAACACACAAAGCGTAGCCTTTGTATCCTCAAATAACACAAGCAGTACATATGGAGAAGTTAATACTGCTCATGGTGTTACAATTTCTAGCACTCAAGCTACTGCTGTTAACTCAACAACAATTGATAACTTCAGTGATGTTGTTATATGTGCCTTCTTTGCAAGTCAACCAAATAGTCCACAACTTGACAATGAGGACTTGCAACAAATTAATCTTGATGATTTAGAAGATATTGACTTGAGGTGGCAGATGGCTATGCTAACAATGAGGGAAAGGATATTGTTGAAGAACACTAGAAGAACATTACTGTGAATGGTACTGAAACCATTGGGTTTGATAAGTCCAAGGTGGAGTGTTACAACTGCCACAAAAGAGGACACTTTGCAAGAGAGTGTAGGGCTCCAATAAACCAAGAAAACAGGAATAAGGAGAACATAAGAAGGGTTATGCCAGTAGAGACAACTACTTCTAATGCTCTAAGATAAATGCTATTACTTATAAAACAGGTTTAGAGTCTATAGAAGCAAGACTTATAGTTTATAAGAAAAATGAGTCTGTTTATGAAGAAGATATCAAGCTCTTAAAATGTGAGATTTATTTAAAAGAAGTAGCCATAACAGAGCTTAAGAGGAAGTTGGAACTGACTCAAAAAATAAAAAGATGAAATTCAGCTAACAGTAGAAAAACTTGAGAATTCATCTAAAAGCTTAAGCAAATTAATAGACTGTCAGATAGTTGATAACTGTAAAACAGGTTTAGGGTATAATGTTGTTCCACCTCCCTATACAGGAAACTTAATGCCTCCAAAACCTGATTTGTCATTCTCTGGTCTAGAGGAGTTTGTAAATAAGCCTATAGTTAGTGAGCCTACAGTTAAGAAGCCTGTAGTTGAGACTAGTGAAGCTAAGGCTAATGCAGACAAGCCTAAAGTAGTTAGGAAGAATAATGGTGCTCCAATTATTGAGGATTGGGTGTCTGATAGTGAGGAAGAAGATGTGCCTCGGGCTAAAAAAGAGAAGAAAATAGTTAAGTCTAGTTTTGCTAAAATAGATTTTGTTAAATTTAAAAAGCAAGTAAAATCTCCTAGGAAAACAACTGTTAAACAAGGTAATCAAAATAGGCAAAACACACATAGTCCTAGAGGAAACCAAAGAAACTAGAATAACATGATGTCTCAAAGATTAGGAAGTAATTTTGAGATGATTAACAAATCTTGTTATGTATATGGAAGTTTTGATCATCTGCAATATGATTGTGATCGCCATCAGAGATAGTTTAATATTAAAAAGATGGTAAAACAAGTGTGGAACTATACTCAAAGGGTGAATTAGAATTTTTCTAGAATGACTCACCCTAGTCCTAAAAGGAACATGATTCCAAAAGAAATATTAATAAGGTTTGGCCTAGTATCACTTACTACTGTTAGACCAGTTAATACTGCTCAACCCAAAACAACAATGAATAGTACAAGACCAATGACAAATATTTTTAATAAAGCACATTCAACTGTTAGAAGGCTCATTAACAACAATACAACAACAAAAAATAGTAATTTTAATCAGAGGGTTAATACTGTTAAGGATATAAATGTTAATACTGCTAGACCTAAAGCAGTAGTTAATACTGCTAGGCCAAAAGCAGTGCATAATGCTGTTAAGGGAAACCAGGTTAATGCTGTTAAGGCCTCAGCTGGTTTCTAAACACAACAGTGCATCAACCAAAGACTAAAGTAATAGACCATGTTTCTAAACATAACAGTGCATCAACCGTCCTAAAAAGGTTTAATTATATTGATGCACAAGGCAGATCCAAGTCAGTGATGGCTTGGGTCCCCAAAAGAGACTGATTTTCTTACCATATGTGCAGGGCAATCCACAATTCGATTTACAGAACCAAGGAGTGATTGACAGTGGATGCTCAAGGCACATAACAGGGAACATGTCCTATCTTACTGACTTTGAAGAAATTGATGAAGGATATGTTGCCTTTAGAAGTAACCCTAAAGGAGGGAAAATCACAGGCAGAGGTATAATCAAAACTGGTAACTTAGATTTTGAGAATGTGTATTTTGTAAGAGAATTATAGTTTAACCTCTTTAGTGTCTCACAAATGTGTGACAAAAAGAATAGTGTTCTATTTAATGACACTAAATGTATTGTTTTATCTCCAAACTTTAAGTTAATTGATGAAAGTCATGTTTTACTTAAAGTTCCTAGAAAGAACAATATGTATAGTGTTGATTTAAAGAATATTGTTCTTAAAGTAGGTCTAACTTGTCTCTTTGCAAAATCCACATCTGATGAATCTAAACTTTGGCATAAAAGGCTTGGACACATAAATTTAAAAAATATGAATAAACTGGTTAAGGGAAATCTTGTAAGAGGTTTACCTTCAAAACTTTTTGAAAATGATCAAACCTATGTTTCTTGCCAAAAGGGAAAGCAACATAGAGCTTCTTGTAAGTCCAAAATAGTAAGTTCAATCAGCCAACCTTTACATATGTTGCACATGGATTTGTTTGGTCCAACATTTGTAAAAAGCTTAATGAAAAATATGTATTGCCTAGTTGTCACAGATGATTACAGTAGGTTTAGTTGGGTTTTCTTTCTAGCTACTAAGGATGAGACTAGTGGCATTCTTAAGTCCTTTATAACTAGAGTAAAAAATCTAATAGATCAAAGGGTTAAGGTATTTAGGTGTGACAATGGAACTGAGTTCAAGAATAAGGAGATGAATCAGTTTTGTGAGAGGAAAGATATTAAGAGAGAATTTAGTGTAGCTAGAACTCCTAAACAAAATAAAGTAGATGAGAGGAAAAATAGAACACTAATTGAGGCTGCCAGGACAATGCTAGCTGATTCTAAACTACCTACTACTTTTTGAGCTAAGGCAATTAATATTGCTTGCTATGTGCAAAATAGAGTATTAGTAACTAAGCCTCATAACAAGACCCCTTATGAACTTTTTCTTGGAAGAAAACCAACTTTAGGCTTTATGAGACCATTTGGGTGTCCTGTTACAATTCTCAATATCATAGATCAGTTAGGAAAGTTTGATGGTAAGGCTGATGAAGGATTCTTTGTTGGGTACTCAATTAATAGTAAAGCATTTAAAGTATTCAACAGTAGAACAAGGATAGTTGAAGAGAACTTGCATGTCCAATTTAGTAAGAATACACCTAATATTGCAGGAAGTGGACCAAATTGGCTTTTTGATATTGATGCACTAACAAAGTCATTAAATTATAAGCCAGTTGTTGCAAGAAATCAGTCTAATGGTAATGCAGGTACAAAAGCATGTGATGATGCATGTAAAGCAAGAATGGAGACAATACGTGGCAAAGATTACATTTTGCTACTATTGTGGTTTGTTGATCTACTACACTCTCAAAATTCAAAGAGTTCTCCTAATGCTGGATTCAAACCGTCAGAAGATAATTAAATGAAGAACCATGAAAAGAAGGTGGCGATCCAAGTAATAATAATGATAGTGTTAACAGCACTAACAATATTAATATTGCTAGTGATGGAAACAACATTAACAATGTTAATACTGTTAGTTCAACTGTTAATAATGCTCGCATAGAAGTTACTAGTGTTAGTAGTAATACAAGCATTGAACTTCTAAATGATCCAAATATGCTTGAATTGGAAGATATTATGTATTCAGATGATTATGAAGATGTTGGTGCAGAGGCCGACATGAACAATTTGAATACATTTATGCCTGTCAGTCCTATTCCAACTACAAGAATACACAAAGATCATCCAGTTGAACAAATTATTGGAGACTTCAATTCAACACCTCAAACAAGAAGAATGACAAAGAATTTGGAAGAACATGGGTTGTTTAGTTCAGTTCAGCAAAGAACAAACCATAAAGACTTTCAAAATTGCTTATTTGCTTGCTTTCTATCACAAGAAGAACCCAAAAAGGTAATTCATGCATTGAAGGATTCAAGCTGGATAGAAGCTATGCAGGATGATCGTCTACAATTCAAATTACAAAAGGTTTGGACCTTGATAGATTTACCAAATGGCAAAAGGGCTATTGGCACTAAATGGGTCTCCAGGAATAAGAAGGATGAAAGTGGCATTGTGATAAAGAACAAAGCAAGGTTGGTTTCTCAAGGGTACACACAAGAATAAGGGATTGATTATGATGAAGTCTTTGCTCCTGTTGCCAGAATTAAAGCAATTAGGCTATTCTTAGCCTATGCCTTATTTAAAGACTTTGCGGTGTACTAGATGGATGTCAAGAGTGCTTTTCTTTATGGTAAGATTGAAGAGGAAGTCTATGTTTGTCAACCACCAGAATTTGAAGATCCAGACTTCCCTGATAGAGTATACAAAGTAGAAAAGGCACTTTATAGACTGCATCAAGCTCTCAGAGCTTGGTATGAAACCTTGTCAACTTATTTGTTGGACAATAGGTTTCAGAGAGGAAAGATAGACAAGAATTTGTTTATCATAAGGGATAAAGGTGATATTCTGTTAGTTCAAGCGTATGTAGATGATATCATATTTGGCTCTACAAAGAATTTATTATGCACAGAGTTTGAGAAGATGATGCATAAGAAGTTTCAGACGAGTTCTATGGGTGAACTCACATTCTTCTTAGGACTGCAAGTAAAGGAGAAGGAGGATGGGATTTTTATTAGTCAAGACAAGTATGTGACTGAGATTTTGAAGAAATTCGGTTTTAGTGATGTCAAGACAGCAAGCATACCTATAACACCTTGTATTTTAGGTCATTGTATGACATTATGTAATTCATAATTTATTTTTAGGGTTTTACGCGTTTACTCTTAAACCGTAAACGTTAAGTTAAATCGCGTAAACTGAAAATGATCATTCAATGTAAACGGGCATTAAACAATTAAATGTTTACATCAAGCAAGTGTTATATGATTATTATGAGGATAATTAATGACTTTGTTCATCTTATTTTTATCGGCTACGTAAAATGCTTACGTTTCATAATAAAATACGTTTAGGCATACCCGGAAGTTCTAAAACCTAACTACGCCTAAACGAATACCCACGATTATACCCAATACTCAAAATAATCAAAAATTACATCATATATATATATATATATATATATATAGAAAATAAAACCAAAGAGTTACAACTTGTACATAATATCTAAGATATTATAAAGATCTAGGGAACAAGTTTCTTACACCTTTATCAACTTGACTTGTTAACCTAACTAGGGTTAGAAAGTAACCATGGTTAGGTTAGCAAGATATTTTCACTATAAATACTCATGCATGCACTCTTCCTTTCTTACATACTTAACCAAAAATCACAAAAACTTTCTTTCCCTCTCTTTGAAGCTCACGGCACAAATAAGCCATACAAACAAATCCACACTTTGATTTTCTAAGATTATACAACCCTTTACACAACATACTTAAGGTATTCTAAGGTGTTTGCAAGCATTGGTTCATCATTTGCAAGGAATAAGAAGAAAAAGGAAAGATTAGGGTTTTGGAAACCTAATCTAGGGTTATAAGCTTGAAAGCTTGGTTTTGAATCTAAACACGGGTTTAGAACTTATTTTCTCAACTCTTAACATCATACTAAGTTTTCTTAATTCCTTTTATACTTTTATTTCTTATGATTTTATGTGTTACATGTTAAATATAGCCATAATCACCACTAATGACTTTCTAATATGTAAAATGAGTTATTATTTATGATTATGATTATATGCACTTATTCTTATGTCATATGGTCCTATATATCATGGAAAAGTAAAAATAAAAGTATGTTTAACCTATGATTAAGTATAAACATGTTTATGTTATATTAGGGTTTTTATAAGATTTATTAATCTTTCAATATGAAAAATAATGAAAGTAAAAGGGTTGAACTTGTTACTATGAATTTACAAGGACTAGGGTTGATATTGGACTTTATTATAAGTACCATAAGTGTCAAAAGTGTTTTTAAGAGTTTTTATAGTAAACTACTAAGTTAATAATACATAAAAACAATGTTTTTATAAAGTTAAACATATAAATACTTATGGGCTGCGGAAATTCGAATTAGGACAGTAGGTTTTATGATAATAATATTAATAAAATACGTCTCAGACGATTCCAGAATGATAAGAAACTCGAAAACCGATCTATAATGAAAAAGATACGGTAAAAACGAGTTTACGACTAAAAAAATACTTATATAAAACAATTTTTAATAAAAGTTACTATTCCATATACAGCAACTTTCATTTTTAAAACATCTAAAATATGGATAAACTTATAATTACGAGATCGTACTCGAAAGAATCGCTAAAAACGGAACTATAACGAATAAACTACGACATTTTCGATAATTAAAGTTTATAAAAGTAATTTTATAAACTATGAACAGTAAAAGTACTATTCATCAGTGGACCCAACTTTATAAAATAAAATACCTCTTTTAATAACAAAAACGTACTCGAAGGAATCACAAAAATCGGGATTAAAACGAATAAGTTATTACGATTACAAGTTTACGCTAATTAAAACCCTAAAACGACAAACGAGCTGTTGTGAACAGTAATTTTACTATTCATCGCAGAATCTTAAAAACTTGAAAATGTAATATTTTGATCACTCGTCTTACTACGAAGACGTGGACGTAAGAAACGCGAGCAACGGGCTTAAAACGACCAAATTAGGTCATTTTTACGAAAAGTATATTTGTAAACGTTTTCACTTTATAAATACTATTTTACTAAAACGATTAGTCGGTGATTATGCTATATAGAATATTGAGTGGTTATCAAAGTGCTATATTACTAGGGAGTTTCATAATGAGGCCTCTTCGGATGGCGTATCGATGAGTTGTTGGATTTACGATTTAAAGTGTCCTAAACTCCTCGTACGTCATGTCATGACTTTTAAATTTATGAAAAGCCCAGAACTATGTACGATGTAACAACTATAAGATTATATTCAATGTTATTAATTAAAGTACTCCGTACTTATACGACCTTAATTTAAATAGGTTGCGTTTATTGTCTTGCGTGACGTTTTATCTAAGATTATTTGAGCTATCTGTACACAAGTGGTTCATAGCCCACTTTTACAGTTTTACTGATTTGATATTATTTGGGGTGGAAACATGCTTGTTTTATAAATTGGACGCAAGTGTTGAAAGTAATATATTGATTATGTGTTTGCCTAAGTTGCGATAACCCTCCTGAGCCCATTATTCATGAACTGTTAATTGCATAGATGTAGTTGTGAATTACATTATGTGAGCGCGAATGATATAAATAGATCTATTGGGATTAACCTCCCCGTTTGGGTGATTAGCTATCACTGGGGAACAGAACGTTGACCATGTCGGACTTGGATGTTGCGGGTTACAACATCTGTACGGGCAAATAACTGCTAAAATAGCAAAATATAGGTTGAGCTTCGGTGTCATGAGCTTAGTGCAACAGTAATCTGGTTTTGTGATTGTTGGCATCTGTTGTAACATCACGGGAAAATCTTGCGGTCCTGCATAATTTAAATACATAAACCTATGAATTCACCAACAATTTTGTTGACGTTTTAAGCAATGTTTTCAGGAGGTCATTAGGCACGAGATGCCAAGGGATGCATTGGATTATGTTTTGGATAGCACTGTTAAAGATTTATGTGCATCATGTTTTGGGGAAATCTATGTTATCTTTTGTAATAATAAACAAAGAACAAGTAAAGCTATAAGCTTTTGTAATATGTCTTTTATTTAAATCCAATGTATCAATCCTAAAACGACTTATGTTCGTTTCTATATCTATTCATGTGCTGTTGATCTTGAAGTAACATGCCCCGGATCCTTATTCCGCTGTGACCCATTTTGGGGGTGTTACAGATTGGTATCAGAGCCAAGGTTATAGAGAACCAGGTCAAAATGTTTTTGCTGGACTATAACCGTTTTCAAACATTGCATACATACAAAAAGGGTTTTTACGGGGTATTCATATACAAATTATTGCATTAGTCGGTTAGGCTATATACATGCATAATTGATATACGTGTTTATAATATATTACGTATATAAATAATAGTCTTATATTAATATACTTATATAAGTCACTTTTGATTTTTTTCAGATACTATCATGTCAGATTCTGAGCACTCTACGGTTACATACACATCAGTACCTGAGGACGATTCAGACATCGGTTCACCAGGAGTCGAGGGACCTATTTTTCAGGATCCACCATCTCCGGATTACGTGCCTGGCCCTGAGGGACCCCCATCACCAGACTACGTGCCTGGCCCGGAGGAGCCAGAGCAGGCACCACCTTCACCTATTTACATACCATTTGTTCCGGAGCCTGTTTACCCGGAGTTCTTACCAGTGGACGATGAGGTATTCCCGGCTGAGGAGCAGCCAATGCCTGCTGCTGACTCACCTACTCATCAGTCACCAGGGTATATACCAGAGTCCGACCCTGAGGAGGATGACGAGGAGGATCCTGAGGAGGATCCAGCCGACTATCCTGCTGACAGAGGAGATGATGATGATGAGAGATACAGAGTGAGGATGAAAAAAAAAGCCCCCAACTTAGCTCCTGCTGACCCTACAGCTGTTGCTTATTCAGCTGACCAGGACCCATACCTTGCTTATCGCGTTACGGCTAGGATGTCCATCCGACACCAGGCGCCAGCACCGTTCCTCTCCGAGGAAGTTGCTGAGAGATTGTTAGCCTTACCTACTCCACCACCATCACCTCTCTCTCCATACTCATCACCACTTCCTCAGATACCCTCTCCACCACTACCTATATCATCACCACCACCCATTAGCCCTATTTATGTTGAGGGATCTATGGGATCCCGAGCTGCTGGGATTAGACAGAGAGATGCACTACCTGTTCATGAGACTGAGATGCCTGAGATGTGTTTACCGCTTCGTAAGAGGCCGCGTCGTACTACTCCTGGTCCTGGATACGAGGTCGGGGAGAGTTCGGCAGCTGGTGCTGCTCGGCAGTTTGGACCTACCACAGCTGAGGCAGACCTTTATGGATTTACTGATATGTTAGAGGCCGCTCCAGGACGCCAGATGTCTAGAGAGTTAGGCTATGGTATTAGGGATACATGGGATGACCTTGTAGGAGCCATCCAAGAGATTGCACCGACCACCCTAGAGGGGGTCAATCAGAGAGTTATTGAGTTGTCTACTACTGTTGACCAAGAGGATGAGATCATATATTCTCAGCTGGATGATGCACGATATGACCGAGCTCTACTTAGAGCCCGAGTCAACAGGTTGGACAGTGATAGGCCCTTCCACAGACGCACTGCCCTTCTGATAGAGGAGGAGGCCAGATTATCTCGTGCCGCTTGGGCACGGTCGATGGATGCCTGCGATCAGGTACATTCTGAGGGCATATCGCTGCGGACTACGGTCATGGCTCAGCAGTCTAAGATCACTGAGTTACATGCAGCAGACCGTAGGAGGCAGGCGGTGATTACAGATCTGCTGAAAGTAGACTATCGGGACAGAGGCAGTTAGTAGAGACCCTAAAGATAGTGAAGAGCCTCAAGGCTCAGATGATCGAGCTGCAGAGACAGCAGGGACCTGCTAAGGATCCTGCAGAGCCAGAGCTACCAGAGGAGGCCGGTAGCAGTACTTAGACTGGGTTATGATTGTAGCTACTGTACAGTCTGTTAAGTATTATGGGTTATTCCCAGCTAGCAGACTGTATAGATCTTTTGTTTTGTCTAGCTACTTTGTTTAGATCTTTTTGTTCATATATCGGCTACTTTGTATAGCCTACTAAGTATTACGAGTATATCTCGGCTAGTATGGCTTTAGGTTATTTTGTCTTGTAACCTAAGTGTTGTGATCATTTGTATTTAAACCAATCATGTATTATTTTCCCAAGTTATATATGAAAAGGTTGGATTATGTTTTATATGAAATCGAATTTATTGTGAATGAATGTCGATTTGTTAATTTCAATACTGTTGTGTATTTCACCATGTGTTGTGATCTTGTTTTATTCATTATGTATACATCGGGTTAAGGTTAAGATTTTTGAAATCTAACGGGTGTTATGTTTTCTGGTGATTTAAGAAAATGGTACCAAGAGGAAGGCCCACAAGAACCACGAGGTCAAGGCCAGTCACTGCGACTCCCCCACCAGTCACCAAAACTCCCCCACCAGTCACAGACCCTACTACTACCACTTCGGTTACCAGTGCCCAACTGCAGGCCATGATCAACGAGGGTGTCACTACTGTTTTGGCAGCACGTGCTACGACCCAAAATGGCGATGATAGCCATACCTCGGGAACTGGTGCAAGAAGGAATGAACGCACCGTTTGGGAGTGCACTTATCAAGACTTCATGAAATGTCAACCCTTATTCTTCAGGGGTACAGAAGGAGTGGTCGACTTGACCCAGTGGTTTGAGAGGATGGAAACCGTGTTTCGCATAAGTAACTGCACCGTGGAGAATCAAGTGAAGTTTGCCACTTGTACTCTTATGGGAATTGCTCTAACATGGTGGAACTCACATGCTAGGACAGTGACTAATGAGGTTGCATATGCAATGACGTGGTCTGACTTGAAGAAGAAGATGACAACTAAATATTGTCCGAGGAATGAAATCAAAAAGATTGAGGCAGAGTTGTGGAACCTAAAAGTAAAAGGCACCGATGTGGTAGCTTACAACCAACGTTTCCAGGAGCTGGCATTGCTGTGTGACAGGATGTTCCCTGAAGAGACTGACAAAATTGAAAGGTATGTCGGTGGGATGCCCGACCTGATTTACTCAAGTGTTGTGGCATCGAAACCGAAGACCATGCAGGAGGCTATTGAGATGGCGAATGATTTAATAGATAGGAGAAATAACACTCTTGCTGAGAGACAGGCAGAAAACAAGAGGAAGTTTGAAGACACTCCTCGATATAACCAAAACCAACAACCAAACAAAAGGCAGAACACAGGCAGGGCTTATGCTGCCGGGAACGGTGACAAGAAATCGTATGAAGGGGCTAAACCTCTATGTCCCAAGTGTAACTTCAATCATTACGGTCCTTGTATACCAACATGCACTAACTGCAAGAAGCTTGGCCACCTGACCAAGGATTGTAGGAGCCGGCCTACAACTACAAACAACAACAACCGCAATAACAATAACAACAACAACCGTAACAACAACAACCCAAGAGCCCAAGGGGCAAATACCAATGCCATCGTTTGCTTTGAGTGCGGGGCTCCAGGCCACTTCAGGAAGAACTGCCCCCAGTGGAAGAACAAGAATCAGGGAAATGGTAACGGTGTAGCCAGGGCTTATGCAGTGGGAGTTGCAGGGCAAAACCCAAACAACAACGTTGTGACGGGTACGTTTCTCCTAAATAACCGTTGTGCTTCCATTTTGTTTGATACTGGTGCGGATAGAAGTTTTGTGTCTACTCAATTTAGTACTTTGATTAATATAGCCCCCACTACATTAGATCATGGTTATAACGTTGAATTAGCTGATGGTAGAATAATTTGGGTAAATACGGTATTACTGGGTTGCACGTTAAATTTTCTGAACCATCCGTTTCACGTCGACCTAATGCCTGTAGAAATGGGTACTTATGACGTCATAATTGGCATGGACTGGTTGACGAAATACCAAGCCGTTATTGACTGTGCTAAGAAGATCGTTCGTATTCCCTTTGGGAGCGAAATCTTAATTTTTCATGGAGACGGAAGTAGAAATAAACGCGGGACTCGATTAAACATCATCTCGTGCACCAAGGCCCAGAAGTATCTGCTACAAGGATGTCACGTCTTTTTGGCACATATTACCATCAAGGAGACTGGAGACAAGTCAAAGAAGAAGCAACTGCAAGATGTACCGATCGTCAAAAATTTTCCCGAAGTATTTCCCGAGGACTTGCCAGGTCTTCCACTCCCACCCCACATACCAGACAAGTGGAAATTTCACATACGATCTAGTACCTAGTTCTGCAACCTATATCACGGGCACCTTATCGATTGGCCACACCAGAACTGAAAGTATTGACAAATCAACTCTACAAAGCTTTCCGACAAAGGCTTTATAAGACCTAGTTCGTCACATTGGGAGCTCCAATTTCAAATTCGATAAGAAGAAAATGGATCGTTACGGAATGTGCATAGATTATCCGGAACTAACAAACAAACGGTGAAGAACTGTTATCCGCTCTCCAAGAATTAAGACTTATTCGATCTAACTTCAAGGGCCAGTTGTCTACTCGAAGATCGACCTAAGGTCAGGTTATCACCAATTGAGGGTTCGAGAGGAAGACATCTCTCAAAGACTGCCTTTCAGAACTCGATATGAGAATTATGAATTCCAAGTAATGCGTATTGGTTTGACCCAACGCACCTACTTTAATTTATGGACCTCATGACCGAGTGTGGCAAACCTTATCATGGACAAATTCTTAAATTTTCTTATTGACGATATTTTGATCTATTCCAAAACAAAGCCAGGAGCACGTAGAGAGCATCTGAAGATAATATTGGAGTTTGTTGAAGAAAGAGGAAGTTTTGTATTCAAAAATTTGCCAAGTGAGGGATAATTTTGGATTCCCAAAGTACAGTTCCTCGGTCACGTGATTGATAATAAAGGCATTCATGTGGATCCAGCCAAGATCGAATCCGTTAAAGATTGGGCATCTCCTAAGACACCAACGGAGATTCGTCAGTTTTTAGGTCTTGCTGGGTATTATTGATGATTCATTGAAGGGTTTTCAAAGATCGTCAAACCAATGACCAAGCTCACTTAAAAGAAGATCAAGTTTGAGTGGGGTGACAAAACAAGAACAACGTTCAGTTATTAAGCAGAAGTTGTTATGCACCAATTCTGGCTTTAACCAAAGGAAAGTTGAAGATTTTATCGTATACAGCGATGCATCGATCAAGGGTTTTGGGCGCTGGAGGTATTGAGTAAAGTGAAAAGGATATTTCTTATGCATCACGACCAGTTAAAGATAGAGAAGACTATACTCTCAAGATCTGAACTTGGAGCGAGTGTTCGCTCTGAAGATTTGGAGGCACTATCTGTATGTACCAAGTGGTATAGTGATCCAGATCATACGAGTTTAACAGCATATTCTTAAGCAAAAGGAATTGAACAAAGACTAACGCCGATGCGATAGAGGTTGCTTAGTGATTACGAATTGCGATATTTCCCCAGTAATACAACCCAGGGAAGGCAAATGTCGTTGCTGATGCATTGAGCAGGAAAGAACGGGAACCACCAATAAGAGTCGAGCTTTAGTCATGACTATTAGCTTGGATCTTCCTAAGCAAATCTTGAATGCTCAGACTGAAGCACGGAAACCAGAGAACATCAAGATTGAGATGTTGGAGGTCTCTGATTGAAATGCTAAATTTTCCAGAGGCACTTAGAAGGAAAAGTTGGAACCATCGTACGGAGAGGACACCAATGCCTCAATGGCAGGAGTTGGAGTTACCCTTGTACGACGATTAAGTCGACTGTGATCATGCACGAGTCCCACAAATCGAAGTATTCTATCCATCCAGGTTCCGAGAAAATGTATCAAGACGTAAAGAAGCTATATTGGTGGCCCAATATGAAAGCTGATATCGCCACCTATGTTAGCAAGTGCTTGACCTGTGCTAAGGTCAAGGCCGAACATCAGAGCAATCCGGTTTGTATGTACAACTCCGAGATACCTCAATGGAAGTGGGAACAATATCATGATGGAATTTGTCATAAAGCTTCTAATCATCACAAGGTAAGAACCCATATGGTAAACGTTGACCGGTGCTTACAAAGTCCGCAATCTTTATACCCATGAAAGAAACTGACCCTCTGGAGAAACTAGCGAGAATGTACCTAAAGGAAGTAGTAACAAGGCAGGAAATACCGGTCTTCCGATTATTTGTGAATGTGACCCTAGGTTCGTATCAAATTTTCCTCTGAGGTCACTTCAGAAAGCTTTAGGGTACAAGTTTAGATATGAGTACGGCGATATCTCCGTCAAACTGACGGACAAAGCGAGAGAACCATACAAACTCTCGAATATATGCTTAGACTTGTGTGATGCGACTTTGGAAATGGTTGGGTTAAACATTTGCCATTAGACAGTTTTCCATATAAATAACAGTTATCATGCAATGCATAAAGGCGCACCCTTTGAGTACTTACGTAGAAAAAGTCGTTCGCCCTGTTTGTGGGCTGAGGTTGGACGCAGTACAACTCACCGTCCAGAATAGTACAAGAGACGACTGAGAAAATCAATCAAGTTAAGCAAAAGGAAGCAAGCCCGCTCAGTGATAGGCAAAAGAGTCTACGCTGAATTGAAGCGAAGCCGATGAGTTAGAGGTTGAGATAAATGAGCACAAGGTTTTCGCCTTGGAAAAGGGTATGTACGTTTTGGCAAACGAGGGAAATTAAAATCCCAGGATTTGTTGGACCTTACAAGGGATAAAAAAAAGGTGTAGTGGAGGATGTTGCATACAAGCTCGAGCTTCCCTGAGGACTGAGCCAGCAGATCATAATACATTTTCACGTGTCCAACTAAAGAAGTGTCATGCGGACGTAACCCTTAGGCCGTTCCGTTGGATGGACTTCAATATTGAAGACAAGCTCCAGTTTGTCGAGGAACCTATAAGCATCACAGAAATGAAGTTAAACGGTTGAAGCGAAGGCCGTATCCCATTAGTCCAAGGTTCGAATGGAACCCAAGAAGGTCCATCAGTTTACATGGTGAATCGCGAAGATCAAGATCTTCCCGAAAGAAAACCCAACATCTGTTCTCAAAGACTTGGGTACCATCGTGAAGTGCGCACCGCGTCTTAAGCCTTAATGACAAGCTCTGCTAACCGGGGGAAGACCTATAACACCTCGGTTTTAGGTCATTGTTATACATTATTAATGATCACAATTTATTATTAGTTTTAACAAACGCGTATTACTCTAAACCGTAAACGTTAAGTTAAATCGCGTAAACTAAAAATGATCATTCAATGTAAACAGGCATTAAACGATTAAATGTTTACATCAAGCAAGTGTTATATGATTATTATAAGTGAAAAAATAAAAACTTTGTTCAACTCATTTTTATTGGCTAACGTAAAATCTTACGTTTCGCGATAAAACGCGTTTCGGCATTCCCGGAAGCACCAAAACCTATCTACGCTTAAACGAATACCCACGATTATACCCAATACCCAAAATAATCAAAATAACATCACATATATGTATATGTGCCAAAATTTTGATGATAGGACCAAGAATTAGCAACTTGTCTATAATATCTAGATATTAAGAAAGATCTAGGGAACCAACTCTTACAACCATTGAACCACTTGGCAAATTAAACACTTAGTGCAAGGGTCAGAAAGTAACCATGGTTAGGTTAATAAGATATTTTTGCACTCTTTCCTTTCTTAAACACTTAACATAAATCACCAAAACTCTTTCTTTGTCTCTCTTATAGCTCACAGGGCGCGAGTTTAATCCAACCACATAATCAAAACCAAGACAAACTTTTATACAATCCATACAACCCTTTACACATCAATCCTAAGGCATACTAAAGTGTTTTCAAGCCTTGGATCATCATTTGCAAGTATTAAGGAAGAAAAGGAAAGATTAGGGTTTCAAACCTAATCTAGGGTTTATAAGCTTGTAAGCTTTGGTTTTGAATCTAATCACGGGTTTAGCACTTATTTCTCATCTCATACATCATCCCTAAGGTCTTCCTAATTTCTTCATACTTTTATTTCTTATGCTTTTATGTGTTATATGTTAATTATGGCTATAATCACCACTAAGAACTTTTTAATATGTAAAATGAGTTATTATTTATGTTTATGATTTTATGCACTTATTCTTATGTCATATGGTCATATATATCATGGAAAAATGAATATAAAAGTATGTTAACCTATGGATTAAGTATAAACATGTTTAGGTTAAATTAGGGTTTTATAAGGATTCTTAATCTTCACATATGAAAATAATGGAAAGTAAATTGTTAAAATTGTTAATCATGGACAAATGAAAAATATATGGACTAATGGACATTATTATAAGTATCACATGTGTTAAAAATAGTTATTAGGGTTTCCTTAATAAACTACTAAAGAAAATGATACATAAAACAAGGTTTTTATAAAGTTATACACATAAATACATAGGGGCTGTTTTAAATCCGAATTCCATACAGTAAGTTTGACATAATATAATAATAATACTTCTCGTGACGATTCCAAAATGATAAGAAACTCGAAAAACCGATTTATAACGAAAAAGATACTTAAATTAACGAGATAACGACTTATAAATACTTTTATAAAACTATTTTTATAAAAGTTACTATTCATTACAGGAACTTTCATTTTTAAAACATCTAATATATGATATAACTTTTAATTACGAGATCGTACTCGAAAGAATCGTTAAAAACGGAACTATAACGAATAAGTTATTACGATTACAAGTTTACGCTAATTAAAACGTAAAAACGAGTATATAGCTGTTGTGAATAGTAAAAACACTATTCATCGTAGAATATCAAAAACTTAAAAATGTAATATTTTGATCACTCAATCTTACTACGAATACGTGGACGTAAGAAACGCGAGCAAGGGGGGGGACGGTACTTAAACGACCAAATTAGGTCATTTTTACGAAAAGTATATTTATAAACGTTTTCACTTTATAAATATTATTTTACTAAAACGATTAGTCGGTGATTATGCTATATAGAATTGGTATGTGTTTAATTACACATACCTTTTACCTTTAAAAACGAGCTAAAATAACCAAAAACGGACTTAAAATGCCAAATATATGCTTGTTTTGCTAATTGTATTGTGCAGGAACGGATAACTAAGAAAAAGACGAAAAACAAAGCCAAAACGACAAAACCGGACTCGAAATGGAAAAGACTGTGAAAGACAAAGCCAAATCGAAGCCGAAAAGTCAATCAAGTCAAAAAGTCAACAGAAAAGTCCAACTGGTCAAAGTCAAAGACAACCCAGCCAAAACCTCTCGCAATCAACATGTGAAGAAATATAAGTTTGAGGGTTAAAATTGCCAAACCCTAAACTTGTATTTATAAGAAGAAAAGAGAAAAAGAAAGACAAGGGGGAAAACTGTCAATAGGGGAAAGATATACTCCAAGGGCTTAACTTGCCAAGTCCTCAAAGTCATATAACCACAAGGACGAATTGTGCAAAGAGGGTATACACTCTTGGGGATTGTTGTTGCCGAGTCCCCAAAGATTATTTACCACATGGGGGACCATGGTTGCAAGAACGCAAGACACCATGAGGGACGAAAGCTGTCAAAAACTCAAACCCACGCCCTGTCACCTTCTTTTATAACTTTATTTCCCGCCATTTTCGAAACCCAAAAACCCAGGACAAAATCACGGGATTTCTCACCCCCGTTTTACCCTGCAACCCAAACCACCCCATGGGTAAAACCTTCCCCCCACCTCCACTAAAAACTAATCATATAGGCAATCCCACAACTCCCCAAGGATTATTCGACGGTTTAGATCATGTTTGGTTTTCTACTCACAAAAGAAACACAACAAGCACACAAAGAGAAAGACAGCCAATAAAGAGACAAAGAAAGCATAAAAGGGAGTTAGTTAGTTTTTATTTTCAGTTTGTAATTTTTTCGTGTTCTTTTAAGCATTTTCTTTTAAGTCTTTAAAATTTCAGCTTACATACTTTACTCTTGTTCTTTCCAACATCTTGTACTTACACATTTGATAATAACAATTCAGATTTATTAAAGTTTATACTTGTCCTTTGATTTCAATTTTAAGTCGATTTCATCCAATAAGCTCTCAATAAGCTCTTTTGAGCTTATTCCTTTTCATAAGCTCAAATTCAGTCAAAGTTTATTTTTAAAGCAAGTCAGTTACTCAAGCTAATCAATTTACATCCAAACATGATTACTAGAGTGTTTTGAGTTTACTTGAAGCTAAAAGGAGAATAAGCAGTTATAGCTATATTGAGCTTTAATGCCAACGGTTTAGGAGTAGGGAGCGCATTAGGTGTTAAGAATTTAAGCACTCACTCTACAAGAGATGACTTAGGATCTGATACTACAATAACCTCAGGTTAACCTTATCTTAATTTCAATCTACATATATCAGCTTATTTCAAACTGCTTATTTCTTCATAAATAGTAGTAGGATAAGCTAGAAGAGTAACTAGCTTATTCTACTTAATAAGCTAGGATTTATATTGTTCAATTAGCTTAATTAGGGTAGTCTAAAGAAGAGTAGATAAAAGGTTTCAGTAGCTTTAGTTTTAAAATAGTTTTTAAGTACAAATTAGATTTGCCAGTTTGAATAAGGGAGTGTTTGGATCTAGATGATTTTGACTCTTAAAGTCAAAGAATTCTTGTCAAAACCTTTTAAATAGCTGAGTTAGGTCATATAACAAGGTTTTAAACAGTTTTTAGAAGTTAGCTTTTAGAATTACAAAGTTTAGAATGTTAAAATTTTGATTTTGCACCAGGGCAGTTTAAGTGTAAAATGTTTTTTTTAGATTTAAGAGATTTATGGCATTTTGGGGTTCATTTTATGTTAGTATAAGTTAGATACATTTAGAAGGTGAGCACATGAGATTTTAGCTTAGAGTTTGGCCTGCACTTTAGAGTTTTGCCAAATGCATCAGCAACAGCAGAATCAAGTTAGTTAAAACTGCTGTTTGCTCATCAATTTCTAGCTTATTTCTAGCCTTTATAATTAGGAATTAGACTTTGGTATTAAGCATTTTAGTAGTTCTCTATTAGTTCTACATAAATCAACTTTTAATTTTCAGTTTCAAGCTTTAAAATTAGCTTAATTGAACCTGTAAAAAGTGGTATTAGCCAAAGTTTAGGTCACTAGCTTATTTCTCTTAGAATTCTTATAAATATCATCACTTAAGTTTCATTTTAAAGCTTTTAGTTTAGCTTAATTTTCCTTTCAAAAGTGATATAGCAGCAGAATTGAGTTTTAGCTTATCTCTTTTAGAATTTTCATTTCTAGTTGTAATCTTGAAAAACCTTTTATCTAGGTTGGTTTTAAATCCAAAGCTTAGCTTAAATTCTAAATTTCAGCTTTATAGGATTAGGAATAAGCTGTTTAGCTTATTAGAAAAGCTCAAAACAGTTTTAAGCCTAAAATTTGCACTTTTCATTAGCAAATCTCTTCATAATCTTGTTTACTCTTAGCTTATTTCTTTTTAAAAGTCCATAGTACACATCTTGGGCTTCATAAAGCTTCTTTTGTTTTTCATTTTCATCAAGAAATAAGCTAGGAATAAGCCAAAGTGTGAAAAAGCTAGAAAAAGTCCTTAGTTTCTGTAACAGTTTCAAAGATGCTTATTTTGTAGCTTATTTAGTTGTCAAAAGTAGTAAGTGTCTTTATTAAAGTTGTTGAGAATAAGCTCCTTTATAAGTTTGTAGTTTTAAGTTTTTGCTTATTTTCACTTTTTAATAAGCTAAAAATAAGCCATGTCGCAAGGTCTGTTTTGTACATTGTCCATAGTTTAGGGTTACCCGTTTTCATACAAGTGTAAATTCACAATAGTTAGCCCGCCTACCCTTTAGTTTCGTTTCTTACACTTTCTACCCTAGACTTTTAGGAAAAATAAAAAAAGGGGGAAAGACAAGAGGTCCGGGTGAGCAAGACTCGAACCCGTGACCTCTCGATACAAACCCCCTTTATAACACACTCTTACCACTGCGCCCTTGGGTCTTTTTCGTTAAAGACTCAAGGGCATTGATATTTATGCACGTTTTTAGCTTATAAGCTTATAAGCTGTGATCAGCTTATTCGGGGCTTATTCATTGAGCTTATTTTTGTTTCTTATTTTTCGTAGGAACTTTATAAAGTCTAGTATTTTTTGTAAATTTTTCAGAATTTTTCGTAGCCATTTAATATTTTTTATAATTTAATTTCGTTAAAAGTTTA
>BQNB010115189.1:0-21609 GCA_026074375.1 Tanacetum coccineum
ATAAGTGGTGATATCGGCCACTTTCTATAAGACTATACATCGTTGTTTTTGTAACGTATCAACGAATAATCGATCCTTCCAAGTGATTCCTTCGGTATAAACTTCTTTTGAACTGACTATTTTTCTTTCATCTCATTTTTTTTGCTTTTTCTCTTTTTCCATTTTTATTTTTTTATTGTTTTTTTATTTTTTTTCAACAATACAACATAAATCTCGGTTTAATTCCACCGTTTTCACTATCATAATTCATCCGGATAATCTTTTCCTTGTAACACTTCTTCTTCGGACATGATTTATAATCGTAAAAGTAGCTAAACTTATGAGCTACATATTTTTCCCATTGCATTTTGCAATTTCCCAACCATTACAGAGTTAGAAAAATTTCACTTTGACACAGTAAATACAAAACTTTACACAAAAGAAACTAGCAACATTGTGATAATAGGCTTAATCTACATGGTAGGCTAAGGTGCAAAGGTGTAACGAAACATTTAATATGGTGTAGAAAAAGAAAGAATGGCTCAGCAGGTTTTTCTAGGGGGTTTTACTCTAAAAAATGAGAGTAATCAAGGGTTACACGGGAGTTAACTAACTAGTGTGGTTAGTTATTTTTACAACATGTAGGCTATTTGGTTTAATCCTAGAAATTTATCAGTTGAACTTGTTCCACCATCTAAATCTATAGTACTAATCATGGCGGTCTCGAGTGATATACCAGGCCAAGTTCTAAAGTCCACTACATCACCGGCATACTCATAATTTTATGGAATTTTTAGTAAACAGTTGGAAACGGAATACGCTAAATTCTCATATTATGTATCAAAGGTTATAGTGCGCTAGGTAATGTAACTAGTGATTTTTACAAAAGTCATGCTAATTTTTTTTTTAAATTTTGACCGTTTTTAAGCACTTTGCATGTTATTTTGTAAAAAAAAGACAAGTACGTTCTAATTCTCCACCCCACTTAAATTATACAACGTCCTCATTGTATAGATAAAACAATTAAATAATAAGGAAAAATCGAATTAGAACGGAAACTCCCTGATGTTTTGCTCGTGATAATTCTCCAAGATGAGTCCTTGAGCAAAAAGTGTGTTGACTAGGGCTTCAGCGTGCCCGGATAAGTTCAACACATGTGTTTTTCAACATATACCATATCTTAGTTTTAGCAAGGTCCTGTATAAAAGATTAGAAGACAAGTGCAAATTCCATCTCGCTATAATGGTACAAGAAAACAATTAAACACACAACTGTACAGGGATCAATATGCCGTATCCCAAACCCTAGGATACGCCGTATTGTTCCTGTAGAAATAATCAAATTACTGGAAATTAAATATTTAGTTTTAAAAACTGATAACATCCAGACATCTCTATACGCCGTATCCATAGGGGTTCGATACGTCGTATAGAGTGTATGGGAAGACAGACTCATGCAACAAACAATTAAAATGTGAAAAACAATTAAAATGACCGGGTTGTCTCCCGGGTAGCACTTTTATTTCAGCTGGTCTTTAAGTTCGACCTTTTTCTTCATTCTTTTTCATTCATTTTGTCCGTTACTTCCCATCCGTGATCTTTTTTGTTAAGGAGTTCGTGATAGATGCAAGACATGCTACCAGGAGTTCTTTTAACAGTATTAATATTGCTTGGACCTACAGTAACAAATTCTTCATCATTCCCTATCGAATGTCGAACCACTGTGAATTCTTCAGTTCTGCATAGTTCATCTGAGTTGTTGATGTCGTAGTGGGCGGGGATTGGTATCGGGGAATATTCCCTATTTATGACTTTGTAAATGTCTTTTGCCTCTTGTGCGTCTAAATAGGGTTTATAGAATGTATTCGAACATGTCTTTTTGCATGGTTCTTTGTATTCGTCGAGGTCGCCAATCGTTCCTTTAGTACGTTCATTCACATAAAATTCCCATAGCCCATTTTTGGTATTCTTGTCAATCTCCCAATAGTTGTCAAACTTTGATGCCAGCCAATATATAAATTCAAAGTAGTCCGTTTCGTTGTCCAGGTCATCAGGGATTCTGCTATTGCAAGTTTGGGATGATGGGTAATATTTATGAAAAAATTTATCGTTCAGTTCACTCCAGGTAATAGTTGTTTCATTTATTTCATTGTTCCACCATGTCTTTGCATCTCCACTAAGCGATTTCGAGAAAACGTGTAATCGTAGTTCATTTATTTCCACATTAGGTATCTTGATCCATTCGGTTATTTCGAGCACCCTTGCAATGTGGTCAATAATGTCCCCTCCATCCATGCCATTGAAGGCGTTGTCCTGTAATATTTTCAAGAATTCATCACTGATTTTTAGTTCAGAAGTTGTGATCATTCGTGAATTAATATGCTCTTCATTCTCATTCCATGCATTATCACAGCTTGGTACCATCCTCGGTTGTAACTAGCGATCACCACTTTCTTAAAAATGGAGGAAATTGTTAGTATGATGTACAAGATTATGAGGAGCATCGTATTGTTATTGTATCAAACAACATATATGCAATATCTAATTAATATGAATACGCCGTATAGGTCTGTTGAATATCAGTACGCCGTATAGAGTTTAACTGAATACGCCGTATTGTTTGGAAAACGGATACGCCGTTTAGACAGTAAAAACTCAATACGCTGTTTTGATCAGAAGGTTTGATACGTTGTATCCAACTGGTGGATACGGCGTATCAGGTGATCAGTCAGAACAGAATACTATTTAAAAAATAATTAAATGCGGGAATTTAAACAAACAATTTAAAACACACAATGCGAATAAATACAAACATAATTTAAATAATTAGATTACACTAAACTAATTTAAATTAATGGTTAGAAATACTAATAAGAATAAGGTTTAATTATTTCACTCCCCGGCAACGGCGCCAAAAACCTGACGTGCTGTCGTGTAGGGTCAATTATTTGATTATCAAGTTTTAAATTTATATTTAGCCGACAAACCTAAAACAACACTTTAACGAGCAGTGTACCTGGTCAAGATGGAGTTCGCGGTAAGTAGGGTGTCGAACACTAAGAGTGGAATATTAATCATATATTCTATCAGTATTTTAATTAGTCTATTTACTGGTTAAACCTATGCTATGTACGTTGTCTATTGATATGGGGGTTTTCAGCCTGAGAGACTGGCACATGTTTGTTGGAAACAAATACCAATTCAATACATAATAAACACAAAAGAAGAAGATTAGAAGATAGAAAAGCGGTACAAGCCAAATGATAGAAAACCGTATTAGCCATATTAAATCTGGTTCAATGTTGGTTTGTTTGTTTTAGTGCAATGATTTACTTATCTCGAAGCGGCATATCATTCTTAAGACTTAGGCGGGACATCATCCTAAGACATAGACACGATTAATCCTGTCACAATTAACGCATCCTCATAAAGCATTCTTTAGTTTAATTATAATATATCTTAGAGAATTAAAGTAGTGGTGATCCTGTTAAAACCCTAGCCCAACGGGACTTTACCCACTTATTGTTTGACGGTGTTTTATATACTGGTAGTCCACTATTCCAATCTTTATCAGTTAATTAAGAGCATGATTGCTGAAACGTAAACGGGTCACCTACCGGTCCAACTAAGCTCATAATCAAAAGACAAAGACAGAACGTTATTTGTGATCCTATTGGTCCAGTAATATAAAACACGATATGGAGAGATATCCCGATATCTAGATTACTTGGTCCGTATCACTAGATCCAGTTGAATGATAGGTCGCATATTCAAACACATAAACAAGTATGAGGTGATAAACATAACTAAACAATCAATGATAAATTAAGAAATTAAATTTGAAACAAACTAAACATTAAACTTTCATTAAGATGGGTATTAGCCTACAACCATTGTAATTATACAAGCGTAATCAAACAATGAAAATCAAACGATTAAGAGAGTAAAAATTACACAATGTCTTCTATGGATTCGTGATCAATGCTTGACCTTGGTGGCTGATCTTCTCATCTAAGATTTATCTTTAGTGAGTATGGTATAAAGAATATGATATTGCACACTGAAAAATCGTTTTTGAGTCTTCTATTTATAGTGTCTGAAAAAGACTCGATACGCCATATCCAGCAAGGTCGATACGGCGTATTAGGTTGGATTCCTTGGAGTGCGTGCTATATTCGTAATAAATCTTTGATATCATTCCTAATTTACTTGATTTACTGTATCTTCGAATAGTTATCCTCATGGATACGGCGTATGTAGACAACATGGATACGCCGTATTGGGAATTGGTCAAACGCGTTTTCTTGTGAAGTCTTGGCACAGATACGCCGTATCTCTAAAGTTGGATACGGCGTATTGGTGAAATTTCAGCAATCTTCAAATGTCTTTGTTTTCGCTCCAAATTATGCGCCTTTTAGCTTGTCTTCACAAAACACTCCTGAATTACTGCATTTATCAACTTTAAAGCAATTAAGTACCAAATAATGCAATAATTATATAAAAGTGGGCAAAATAGATATGATAAATGATATAATAAAGTGACGTTATTTGATGTCATCAGTCGCATACAAAAACACGTAAACAAGTATAAACTGATAAACATAAACAAGAAATCAACGATGGATTAAGCAATCGATATAAACAAAACCAAACATTCAAATCTTCATAATAATGGCTAATACCCAAAGTTATTAGCCTTCAAACATCATAATCAATACAAGAGTAATAATTTAGCCAAGGTAAACTAACTGAGTTAACGAATGATACCAAAAACTGAACGATTACAAGAGTATAGGGGATTACAAGGTATTTCCTATGGAATTAGTTACTATGCTAGACCTCTTCTGCTCTTCTTCTCTTTTGAAAATTGATTTTTAAAGGTATCGAAAATATGATTTAGCACACCGAAAACCCGTTTTTAGGTTTTCTATTCATAAGGTCTGGAATTTGGTCGATACAGCGTATTGACTGAGGTCAATACGGCGTATCGGGGGTTTCTTGAAGTAGGGACCACATTCTATATCTTCCAGAATATTTTATTACTATATCTTGAATACGGCGTATAGAAGTCTTTGAATACGACATGCTTATGACTAACCGATTATTGAACGACTCCGGCCTCCTCGGTACCATCAGATGTGCTGGATTCCTAGCAGGTGTCTGCTCTGAGTCTGCAATGTCCTCAGCAGAGTCAGTGCCTCTGTGAGCTGTGGCTGTCATCTGCGGTCTGCTGCCCGCAAATCTCCAATCTCAGTCTACTATGCTAAAACCATAGTCTGTAGTGCGCCTAACCTCTCTCTCTCTCTCTCTCTCTCTCTCTCTCTCTCTCTCTCTCTCTCTCTCTCTCTCTCTTTCTCTCTCACTCTCTCTCTCTTTCTCTCTCTCTAGCGTGCCATTGCGTGAGGACACGGCAATACCTTAGTATGGGGGATTTTGGTATGTGCTTAATTACACATACCTTTTACCTTTAAAAACGAGCTAAAATAACCAAAAACGGACTTAAAATGCCAAATATACGCTTGTTTTGCTAATTGTATTGTGCAGGAACGGATAACTAAGAAAAGGACGAAAAACAAAGCCAAAACGACAAAACCGGACTCGGAATGGAAAAGACTGTGAAAGACAAAGCCAAATCGAAGCCGAAAAGTCAATCAAGTCAAAAAGTCAACAGAAAAGTCAACTGGTCAAAGTCAAAGTCAACCCAAGTCAACCCCGAAGCCAAAAGTCAAGAAATATAAGTTTAGGGACTTAACTTGTAAATCCCTAAACTTATATTTATACAAGAAAGGAAAGAAAAGAAGAGAAGGGTAAAAACTGTCAATAAGGGAAAGGTATACTCCAAGGGCCCAAACTGCCAAGTCCAAAGAGTTATATCTACCAAGGACTTACGGTGCAATTAGACATATAACTCTTGGGGACTTAATTTGCCAAGTCCCCAAAGTTATTTAACCATAAGGACGTGCCTTGCAACATTCACTATATCTTTGAGGGACTAATGTTGTCAAAACCCACAAATCTTTTACCTGTCACCCCTACCCTTTATAAACCCTTTCCCGCCATTTTTGAAACCCAAGAACCCAGGACCAAATCACGGGATTTCTTCCCCTCTTTTACCCTGCAACCCAAACCACCCCATGGGTAAAACTTTCCCCCCTCCTCCACTAAAACCCTAATCCCATTTGGCAATCCCACAATTCCCCAAGCCTCATCCAACGGCTGTGATGATTAATTTTTGAAGAATTGAAGGCCAAGATTGGTTTCTGTCTTGCTCTCACACAACAAACACAAAGGTTTGAAGACTCAGTTATAAAAGAAGAAGAAGACGGAGAGAGTTAGATAGTTTTTATTTTTCAGTTTGTAATTTTTCGTATTTTTAAGCAATTTTCTTTCAAGTTTTTAATCAGCTTTAAGCACTTGTACTCTGTAATCTTTAGCTTTGAGTAATTAAATTCAGTTTTAAAGTATATCAATTGTCTTCTTTCAAACTTTAAGCATTTTTTTACTTCCAAAGCTCTAATAAGCTCATTGAGTTCTTCTTGTTGTTTTTTTAGTTTGTTGTATTTCAGTTTAAAGAATTTGTATTTGAAATTCACTTTGATGAAATTGAGTTAAGTTTGTTGTGTTCTAAAAGCTTTTTAATCTCTTAATCTAACCTATCTTTGCAATTCTGTTTGATTTTTTTTTAAAACACTTTAAAGAAAATTTAAGAAAAAGGGCAAGGTTACTGTTTGATTCAAAAAGTTTGGAAGAATGAGCTAAAATGGACGGCTTATTGGGTTTATAGCTTAGTTTTAGCTTAATCATAAGCTGGGTAGGTTTAGAGCTTATTTAAGTCTTCACACAAAATCCTTTTTGTGAAAAGGATTTAAGGTACCTCTCTTTAAATTTTGCTTATTTACTGTAGCAATAAGCTTATTTAAGCTTATTGTTAGCTTATTGCTGTTATTTTACCTTTTAATGTGTATTCATGCTTGTTTAATGTTCTTTATTCCATTTATATGCAATATAGTTTAAACTGCCATATTAAGCTTAAAACTGTCCTAGCTTAATTCCTTAACTTAAGTGCTTATTTGATTTATTTTTAGCTTATTAGTGTTCATCATAGCTTAGTTATCATTAGTACTTAAAAAATTTCAGTTTAAGTAAGTTTTCATAAGTTTTTAAGCCTCTTTCAAAAGTTAAGGGGGTGTTTGGGATAACCTTAAAAACGGGTCAAAATCACTTGTGGTTTGGGTTAAGGTATCTTAGTGAGTTTTGGCTTAAGTGTTAAGCTTATTTAAAGCTTTTTCAAAAAGTTTTCAGGTTTCAAAATTGATTTTCAAAGCTTTTCAAAACCTTTTTCAAAACTGTGCCTTTTTAAGAAAACACCAAGTGCTTAAATCTATAAGCACTTGGATTTTGAGTTTAAGTGTTCAAAAAAGTGTGTTTAGTGTGTCTAAAAAAGGCTGTCAAAAGCCCTCGTTCTTTTGACTTTGGTAAGTCAACATTCACCAAGTCCTTTTGTGTGGCAGTTAAAAAAGACACCATCCCTTTTTCATCATACAAATTCAGCAATATAAAATGGTTTTTAAAATGTCAAATTTGTTGCACAAGTCCATAAGCTAGAATATTTTAGCTGTTTTCAGTTTACTTTGCAATTTGAGCTTATTTGACAGCTTTTAATAAGCTGTCAAATAAGCCACTCAAGTTAAGCTTAAATCTCCCCTGGTGCAAAGGGGAGATTTTAAGCCCCTTTTTCTTTGTCATTTAGTGTTATAAAGCCCAACCTTTTGGCTTATTTCAAGAGCTTACAAGCTCTTGTATAAGCCCCTTGATTTTCAGCTTTTAAAAAGCTCATTTGTTGGCTTATTTTTAAGGCCAAACTTGCCTTTTGGCTGTTTTGCTAGCTAGGGTGTAGGGATTGCTTATCTTTCTTCCCTGGCTTATTGAGCTTTTCTCATAAGCTCATTATTGATCCTAATAGTTTTTTTAGGTTAAATTAGTTAGTTTTTTGCTTATTCCCTTTTGCTAGCTTATTTAAGTCCAATAGGTTAGCCTTTTAGTTTTTAAGCTTTACTTAAAGTCTGTCATCATAAGCTGTTTTCAACAGCTTATTAGTCTAAGCTTTAAGCACTTAAGTGCTTATTTAGGTTCATTTAGATAACCCTTTAGCTTATTTGAGTCCAAGTTTTAGCTTAAGTTTCCCCAATAGCCAAATAACTTAGCAAATTTAGCTTTTAAGCCTTTTAAGCTTTTCTGTCGAGTTTTAAGCTTATTTTTAAGCTTATTTAGTGCTTTTCGTGAAAAGGTGTAGAAGACAAAGTTGTTAAGCCCCACGAGCTTAACAACTTTGCCTTTTTGAGTTTTCAAAAAAAAAAGGGGGAAGACAAGAAGTCCGGGTGAGCAAGACTCGAACCCGTGACCTCTCGATACATCCCCCTTTCACACCAACACTTATACCGCTGCGCCCTTGGGACTTTCCTGTCATAGTCCCAAGGGCTTGTGTATTTATACACATTTTCACCCCTTAAGCTATTAAGCTGTAATAGCTTAATTCGGGGCTTATTTGTTGAGCTCATTTGTGTTTCTTATTTTTCTTAGGTCTGTCTTAGTGTTAAGTATTTTCTATAAAATTTTCAGAATTTTTCGTAAACTTTTACTATTTTTTATAATTTAATTTAGTTTAAACTTTTAAAAATTCATAAAAAATACAAAAATTGTCAAAAAAAATATTTTTCTTTTTTAGAAAATTTTATTTTGTCGTATAGTTTGTAGGAAAAATTTAAAACTTTTCGTAAGGTCATTTTTACAACTTTTTGTTTTTTAAAGAACGGGTTCCGGGTACGGTTTTTGCGTTGACTCGTTTTTGGGTCAAACGAACTCCGTTTTCGGTCTAGTCTTTTTCATTCTTCGTTATTTGTCCCGTAGAGTAGTTTAGAAGTGAAAAATTCTTCGTAGGGTTATTTTTGAAGATTTTAGGTTTTTCCCCCTTTGTTCGGGATTCGGGCTCCCGTTTTTCAGCTTAATTTAGTAATTTTTAGGATTTTCTTAAACGTTTTTATCCGTTATTGTTTAATTTGACTTTTTCACTCTCCCAAATCAATTCCTTCATTCAAACTCAAATCTTCGATTGTACCGATCTTCCATTGCAGCCTCGTTGGGGAATTAACGACCCGGGAATAGTCTATACTGCTCCTGGTACTTTATTGATTTGTTGTTTTTTGGTTTTTTTTACTATTATATATATTTTATTATTATTATATTATATATATAATTAAAAGAAACTAATTTTAAACGATCAATCTCGATATCACGTCGACTCATCCGTTTAACGTCTTTTACAGCATATCACATAGACTTACCCGTTTAACGTCTCAACATGTATGTCGATATCACATCGAATCATTTGTTTAACGTCTTTTATTTCAATATCACATCAACTCATTTAATTAACGTCTTTTATATCAATATCACATCGACTTCGTCTGTTCAACATCTTTTATATCAATATCACATTGACTCATCCGTCTAACGTCTCATCATGTATGTCGATATAGTATCTACTCCTCCGTTTAACGTCTTTTATATCAATATCACATCGACTTATCCGTTTAACGTCTTTTATAGCATATCAAATTGACTCACCCATTTAACTTCTCATCATCTATATCAGTATCAAATATACTTATCCGTTTAATGTCTCACTATGTATCTTAATATCACGTCGACTTATCCGTTTAACGTCTTTTATAGCATATCAAATCGACTCACCCATTTAACGTCTCATCATCTATATTAGTATCACATTGACTTATCCGTTTAATGTATCTCAATATCACATACTTATTCATTTAACGTCTTTTATAGCACATCACATCGACTCACCCGTTTAACGTCTCATCATGTATGTCGATATCACATCAAATTATTTGTTTAACGTCTTTTATTTCAATATCACATCGACTTATCCGTTTAACGTCTTTTATAACATATCAAATCGACTCGCCCGTTTAACGTCTCATCATCTATATCAGTATCAAATATACTTATCTGTTTAATGTCTCAGTATGTATCTCAATATCACATCGACTTATCCGTTTAACGTCTTTTATAGCATATTAAATCGACTCACCCATTTAACTCATCATCTATATCAGTATCACAATGACTTATCCATTTAATGTCTCAGTATGTATCTCGATATCAAGTCGACTCATCCTTTTAATGTATTTTATAGCATATCACATCGACTCATCCGTCCGGATCACAGGCAAAAAAACATTAAAACGAGATTAATGGGATTAAAGGGAACCGATTTGGGCCGAAAAAACCGTTTGAACCATCAGTTAAACCGGTTTAACGTCTTTTATAACAATATCACATCGACTCACCCGTTTAACGTCTCATCATGTATGTCGATATCACATTGAATCATTTGTTTAACGTCTTTTATTTCAATATCACATCGACTCATTTATTTAACGTCTTTTATATCAATATCAGATTGACTTCGTCTATTCAACATCTTTTATATCAATATCACATCGACTCATCCGACTAACGTCTCATCATGTATGTCGATATAACATCTACTCCTCCATTTAAAATCTTTTATATCAATACCACATCGACTTATTTGTTTAACATCTTTTATAGCATATCAAATCGACTCACCCGTTTAACGTCTCATCATCTATATCAGTATCACATCGAATTATCTGTTTAATGTCCAGTATGTATCTCGAAATCACATCGACTCATCCGTTTAACGTCTTTTATAGCATATCACATCGACTCACCCGTTTAACATCTCATCATGTATGTCGATATCACATCGAATCATTTGTTTAACGTCTTTTATTTCAATATCACATCGACTTATCCGTTTAACGTCTTTTATAGCATATCAAATCAACTCACCCGTTTAACGTCTCATCATCTATATCAGTATCAAATATTCTTATCCGTTTAATGTCTCAGTATGTATCTCAATATCACGTTGACTTATCCGTTTAACGTCTTTTATAGCATATCAAATTGACTCACCTGTTTAACTCATCATCTATATCAGTATCACATCGACTTATCAATTTAATGTCTCAGTATGTATCTTGATATCACATGGACTCATCCTTTTAACGTCTTTTATAGCATATCACATTGACTCATCCGTCCGGATCACGGGCAAAAAAACATTAAAATGAGATTAATGGTATTAAAGGGAACCGGTTTGGGCCGAAAAAACCGTTTGAAGCACCAGTTAAACCGGTTTAACGACTTTTATATCAATATCACATCAACTCACCCATTTAACATCTCATCATGTATGTCGATATCACATCGAATCATTTGTTTAACGTCTTTTATTTTAATATCACATCGACTCATTTATTTAACGTCTTTTATATCAATATCACATCGACTTCGTCTATTCAACATCTTTTATATTAGTATCACATCGACTCATCCGTCTAACGTCTCATCATGCATCTCGATATAACATCTACTCTTCTATTTAATGTCTTTTATATCAATATCACATTGACTTATCCGTTTAAAATCGTTTATAGCATATCAAATCCATTCACCCATTTAACGTCTCATCATCTATATCAGTATCACATCAAATTATCCGTTTAATGTCTCAGTATGTATCCCGATATCACATCGACTCATCCGTTTAACGTCTTTTATTGCATATCATATCGACTCACCCATTTAACATCACATCATGTTTGTCGATATCACATCGAATCATTTGTTTAACGTCTTTTATTTCAATATCACATCGACTTATCCGTTTAACGTCCTTTATAGCATATCAAATCGACTCACCCGTTTAACGTCTCATCATCTATATCAGTATCAAATATACTTATCCGTTTAATGTCTCAGTATGTATCTCAATATCACGTCGACTTATCTGTTTAACGTCTTTTACAGCGTATCAAATCGACTTACCCGTTTAACGTCTCATCATCTATATTAGTATCACATCGACTTATCCGTTTAATGTCTCAGTATGTATCTCGATATCATGTCGACTCATCCGTTTAACGTCTTTTTTAGCATATCACATCGACTCACCCGTTTAACGTCTCATCATGTATGTCGATATCTCATCAAATCATTTGTTTAACGTCTTTTATTTCAATATCACATCGACTCATTTATTTAACGTATTTTATATCAATATCCTATCGACTTCGTCTGGTCAACATCTTTTATATCAATATCACATCGACTCATCCGTCTAACGTCTCATCGTGTATGTCGATATAACATCTACTCCTCCATTTAACGTCTTTTATATCAATATCACATCGACTTATCCGTTTAATGTCTTTTATAGCATATCAAATCGACTCACCCGTTTAACTTCTCATCATCTATATCAGTATCAAATATACTTATCCGCTTAATGTATCAGTATGTATCTCAATATCACGTCAACTTATCCGTTAAACGTCTTTTATAGCATATCAAATCGACTCACCCGTTTAACGTCTCATCATCTATATCAGTATCACATCAAATTATCCTTTTAATGTCTCAGTATGTATCTCGATATCACATCGACACATCCATTTAACGTCTTTTATAGCACATCACATCGACTCGCCCGTTTAACGTCTCATCATATATGTTGATATCACATCGAATCATTTGTTTAACGTCCTTTATTTCAATATCACATTGACTTATCCGTTTAACGTCTTTTATAGCATATCAAATCGACTCACCTGTTTAATGTCTCATCATCTATATCAGTATCAAATATACTTATCCATTTAATGTCTCAGTATGTATCTTAATATCACGTCGACTTATCCGTTTAACCTCTTTTATATCATATCAAATCGACTCATCCGTTTAACTCATCATTTATATCAGTATCACATTGACTTATCCATTTAATGTCTCAATATGTATCTCGATATCACGTCGACTCATCCATTTAACTTCTTTTATAGCATATCACATCGACTCACCCGTTTAACGTCTCATCATGTATGTCGATATCACATCGAATCATTTGTTTAACGTCTTTTATTTCAATATCACATCGACTCATTTATTTAACATCTTTTATATTAATGTTACATCGACTTCGTATGTTCAACATCTTTTATATCAATATCACATCGACTCATCCTTCTAACGTCTCATCATGTAAGTCTATATAATATCTACTCCTCTGTTTAACGTCTTTTATATCAATATCACATCGACTTATCCTTTTAACGTCTTTTATAGCATATCAAATCAACTCACCCATTTAACGTCTCATCATCTATATCAGTATCACATCGACTTATTCGTTTAATGTCTCAGTATGTATCTCGATATCACGTCGACTTATCCGTTTAATGTCTTAATATGTATGTCGATACATCTACTCATCCGTTTAACGTCTTTTATATCAATATCACATCGACTTATCCATTTAATGTCTCAATATGTATGCTGATATCACATCGACTTATCCGTTTAATGTATCAATATGTATATCGATATCACATTGACTCATCTGCTTAACGTCTTTTAGAGCATATCAAATCGACTCACCCGTATAACGTCTCATTATCTATATCAGTATCACATCAACTTATTCGTTTAATGTCTCAGTATGTATGTCAATATCACATCGAATCATCCGCTTAACGTCTTTTATAGCGTATCAAATTGACTTACCCATATAACGTCTGACCATCTATATCAGTATCACATCGACTTATTTGTTTAATGTCTCAATATGTATCTTGATATCACTTCGACTCATCCGTTTAACTTTTTTTGTATCTCATCACATCGACTCAACCGTTTAACGTCTCATCATCTATATCAATATCACATCGACTCATCCGTTTAACGTCTTTTATTTCAATATCACATCGACTCATATATTTAACGTCTTTTATATCAATATCACATAGAAACAGTCTTTTTAATGACTTTAATATCAATATCACATTGACTGTTCCTTTTAACGTCGCATCATATACATGATATATCAATATCACACCGGCTCATCCGTTTAACGTCTCATCATGTATGTCGATATCACATCTACTCGTCCGTTTAACATCTTTTATATCAATATCACATCTACTCATTTGTTTAAAGTCTTTTATATCAATATCACATCGACTCATTTAATTAATGTCTTTTATAGCATATCATGTTGACTCACCTGTTTAACATCTCATCATCTATATCAATATTACATCGACTCATTTGTTTAACGTCTTTTATTTCAATATCACATCGACTCATTTACTTAATTAACGTATCTTATATCAATATTACATCGTCTTCGTCTGTTCAACGTCTTTTATATCAATATCACATCGACTCATCCGTTTAACGTCTCATCATATATATTGACTCATCTGTTTAACGTCTCATCATATATATATCAATATCATATCGACTCACCCATTTAACGTCATGTATAAAATACCAGTAGCCGAGGACATTTTTATTACTAAATTACACCCGTTGATGCACACCGTACGACACCCAGATGCAAGATTAGTGGTGGATACTTGATAGAAAGAAAAAAATTCGTGTTTTAATAACCTCCCTATTGCAAATAATATCTATTCTCATTAATTGCAAAAGATTTGTTAGGTTGAACAAAAGATTTCATAGATAGATGTGTAATTATACTTGTTTATATATATTAATTACACGCAAACCAAACAACACGTAATCATTATTACGTCGGATGAAAGCAAAAGTCGAGATAATCTTTTATACTCCGACAAACCTTCATATTCAAATATCCTCCCTTTGTTAATACACTACCAAAACACCTCATTTGTTTTTTGTTGAAATAAAACCCCTTATTTTTTATAATCCTCTCTCAACCTTTTCCTTGGATCGTCTAGTTCGAAAGCTCTAACAGGTATCCTTTACTTGATTGTTTATTCAATTTTCTATACTTGTTTTGTCATTGTTTTTTTGTTGATAACATAACAGACTTTTTTATTAATTTTATTACGGAGTATTATTTATAATAGTTTGGTTGAAATTATGGAGTTTTCATTTTTCTTCATCATATACTTTAGATCGATATAGAAGTCTTAACAATTATCTGCAACTACTTTCGGTAAAAATAATTACGTGTAAGTGTTTGTTTGTACTTTAGGCTACATAGATACGGATCCAAGGATTTTATATCTAAATAGATAAATATAAAGTTTGAAGAAAGAGTACTTAATTTATGCCCCACATCTGATTGGTATGCCTACTTTTCTGCTGAGAAGTTTTATTCGTGTGGCTGTCCCTTTTGTGTATGCTTTTTTGGAAAAGTAGAACTTTTTAGTTTGGTAGGTATTTTCTAAGTTAACTTTTTCCCCTAAAATATTTTATAGCTTTTTTGTCAATTTGTATAATGCTTGGGTTTGGCCAAGTTATTGATTCGAAGTTAACTTTTATGCAAAAACAATGTTTGGAAATTAGTTTATCTCGGTAATTGAACCAAATACTAAACTTGGTAAAGGCATGGTATGTGGACAAATATATTGTGTGTTTTTTTTAACAGCAATTTTTTTTCACAACCTATACCATATATCTCACCATATATTTTGCACATGCCTTCAGCGAGGCTTGAACCCACAACCTATAGGTTGGTGGGGAACTCACATACCCAAGGAATCACTTAAGGGCCAACTGAACTGGCCAGTTGGTCACGACTTGTGCTTTTTTTCTCACCGAAATTATGGTGCTCCATGGTTTGGACTTAATCTGTTATTAGAAAACTTGTTAACCTTGTGTGATGCAATCGAACAGGTCCTGCACAAGGACTACTTACTCGGAGGGTCATACCACGGGAATGACTTGATCTTTCTTCTGAACTGCTATGGAGTTCGACGGCAAGTAGAGGTGAAATGTTTGTTTCCGAATACGATGTCTCTTATGTGGCATGTATGGGCAGACTTTATGATGCATAATGTTACCAATGATGTTACGATGCTACATTTTATCGAAGAGGGCAATGACATATTCTGTGTCTCAACCTACAACAAATACGAGCTTGAGACACATAGGTACACACAAAAAGTCTCATGTTTTGGCGGTGCTTATTTCTAGTTACAGCCAGGTCGCGTCAAGCCTAGGTAACTACTAAGCGTATTATAGTATAGATTATTTTCTGATTTTATACTAAAGTCAAACTTTTTGATTATTGTATGTTATTAAAAAAAGACTTTGCCATTGTAATTTGAGCCGAAAGTGTACCCTACACTGAAATCAGACAGGGTGGATCTTTTTGTTAACGATAGGGAGTACAAGATTTTTTTAGCTAAATTACCATCTATGAATGTTTGGTATTGCCTAGAATTGATTGTTTTTGGCCTTGATTGGTCGGGTATGATGGATGAGTTGGCCATCCAACCTGATCAGTTCTTTGTGTTTACTCTAGTGTGTAGAGGAGAGTTTAATCTGACGGTTTTTAATAAGTACGGAGAGGCTCTTATGGCTTGTGAGAATTACGCAACCTACGTGTTACGGAACGCTTCGTGTCATATCGGAGAAGAACCAGGTTCACACTTGTTTTATAATAATATATTCACGCGCATTCTACATTTAATATAAATGTATCCTTTCGGTATATGTGTAAATATATTAATGCATTGTCAATTTTAGATTATGATGTGGAACGAATTTGTTGGTTTTGCAATTGGAGGTGGCATAAAACTCACGGTGATGAGCACAAAGCTTTTTACAAAAAACTGATACCGGAGGTTTTAAATTCTGTCTAAATCGTAAGTTTGGTCTAATACGTTACTTGTGTGTACAATATAAATATATTTCACTAATCCTGCTATTTGATTCTTTTATAGAACATACCAAAAGAGTTTGGCGACAGGCACAAACTCCGCGGCTATTCTTCAGCGGTTGTTAGTCACTGCCACAAAAAATTTGTATTCAAACTGCATAAAAGGACTGTATTTTTTGAAATGTTTTCGACACCAACACTGAGGAACATGATGGATGGATCTGGGTTCAGGGATGGCCAATGGGTTCGGTTTTATCTTAGCGAGGATACAACTTTGAAGGATAGAGTCATACACTTTAAAGTTTGCTGATAACCTACTCCTGTGCATTGTTGCAAGTGTTGTGTTTTGGTATGGCCTGTAAAAAATGGGGCATTTTATACTTAAGTCCTCTTTGTTGGATGTGCGTATGTAATTAATTGGTAGGGTTGAACAAACGTGTATGTATGTACAGATGAATGTTCCTAAGGTAATAGTATTAGTTTTTTCTGGTCAGCATGTTGGTTGATTCCAGGCTACGGTTTGGATTTTGGCATGGCGTAAACTGGTATTGACCGGCGTAGATGACGTACCCCTACCCGTCCCTACGGCTATGTTGATGCGTGTTGTGCCTTGTAGCTAATAGGTCTGTCCGTTATCTATATCTTTTTCAAACAACATTGTAATCTTTTGTATATGGTTCCTTAAAGCTTAAGGTATATCGTAAGCCTAATGTTTTCTGAAGTGTGGGTTCGAACTTTTAAGTATGGTTTATGTTGATTATGAGGGGTTTGTTTCAGCCTGTATGTGTTGCTTATGACCTTTATTTATTTCTGGTTAAATTGCATAAGCCCTAATATTCGGCTTATTTTGAGACTTGTGGGTTTGATTATGTTTAATTTATTATGACGTGAGAAACTTATATAAGCTCACAAGTCTCAAAATAAACCAGAAAATTAAGGCTTATGAATCAAATAAGCTCGTCATCTTACATTATAGCAAAAATAAACAACCCCGTTGGTATACACTACTAATGACTCAAACTACATATACTCCTATAGTCCTACACAACCTTATATAAACTTCATTTTTTTTGTTAAGGAGCACTACAATTTTTGTTAAAAAAAACATAAAATATACACGTCTTTTGTGGGCTTTTGAGTATTTTTTCCACTTGCATGCCCTAATTATCTTCCTTCATGACATGACCCAACTATTTATACATCGACTCCTACTATCTCGTCTCTGACTTTATATATGCAATTTCAGATGACAAATTGGTGGTACTATTCATTGAAATGACCTTACACATCCACTTTCTCTGTCTTTAACTCTCTTGTCTCTGACGCTCGGGGTATGTAATTTTAGACGACAAATTAGTTGTACTTTACCTGACATATGTACCTAGAAGTTGACTAATAAATTAATGAGGCAAAACACCTGACTATTTCCGTTCTTCCCAACATATGAAAAAATAAGCTTAAAAGCAATGTTTTGAAAACTGGGTCTTTAATCGACCCGGTCGAGTCACCGAGTTACCGGTACAACCGGTTAGACCGCCCGGTCAACCCGGTCTTTCAAAACAAAAAAATAAAATATATTTGCAAAGATTAGAAAAACGTATGTATATAAATCATGAAATATTTCATATATTAAGCATAAAAACTAGTATTTATTAACAAATATAACATATAAAAATAAGATTAAGTCGCAAATATATAAAATAAACATGCTTTATTTAGAAAAAACACAAAAAACTAAAACCCGGCCGGGTCTCGTGACCCATTTTTTGACCGTAAGATCGTGATCGTAAGATTGGATCGGGATGTTAAGATCCTACTATGATGTCATTTCCATAATAATCTTTGTAATATTATACAAATATACAAATTACTATATATCATTAACATAAAAGTATATAAATGTTTCATAAAAATGTTGTCGGAAATTATGATTGTAAAATATTTAAGAAGATTAACATGAACTCCGTAGTTTTTTAATTTCTACAAAACTCAATCCATAAATTTGTCATTTTGTAGTTTTTGGTTCGGGAAAAGTAAGATCGGATCGTAGATCTTAAGATCCTATGATCAAGATCGGTATCTTATAAGATCTAAGCTTGCAAAGATCCTATGTAGGATCTGGATTGTTTTTGCTTTTCAATATCATAAAATCGTAAGATCCTAACATCAGGGTCGAGATCTTAACAACCATGCTAAAAGAATTGGTGTACGTTATTTTGCAAATTGTTTTGATGCATGTATCACAGGAAAAACATTTGGAAACAAATATTTTAACAAAACAATTTTTTTTAAAACAAATATCTTATCAAAACTAATTTTTTAACCCATGAAGTACACACAATTCGTATATTTGTTTTGTATACACAATCAGTAATATTTTTAACCTATAACATTAATGGGAAATAAGAATAGTTTATAGGGTTATAAGTGAATGTTTATAGGGTTAAAAATGAAAGTTTAGAGGTTTTAGTGCAATGAATAGTATTGCACTATATTTTACAAGTGGTGCTTTTTGAGCTTTACTATTTATTGCACTAAAATAGTGCACAAGTTTAGTGCATACATTGAAGTGGGTTTGTTGCACTTTTTGCACTATTTTAGTGATAACATTGGAGATACTCTTAGAAAGACTTGGTAGACTCCTTTTAAACGACTACTCGAGTATACTTTCTAATCAGGCGAGCTTCAAAATACTCAGACTTGTGAAGCTCGCCAGTCTTATCGTGCTTTAGTATATAGTAACACTTTTCAAATTTTACATTTAAGACTTGCTTGATTCAGGCTAAATATGGTACTAACTAACTTTCTACTAACGGTACTAACTAACTAACAGTACTAACTATTTTGTACTTTCGGTACTAAGTATAACTGTCGGTACTAACTATTTGTACTGTCGGTACTAAGTTAAGAAAACATTAATCCTAACAACAAGACCCAACTATCCATGCACGAGATGAACAACTAAAAGGAATGTGTAAGATGAAAGTGCTAAAATTGGAGGAAAGTGGTGTGTTTTTTGATTACATGCACGAGATGAAAAACTAAAAATAAATATTGATAAACTATATAAAAATAAAGGGTGAAAATTTTGTTTGATGGATATTCACAAACGTCACTCGTGTATATAGCAAAATGAATAGTTTGGTCTTGTCATGCAGGAAGATAATTTTGAATGTGGTTGGCCGTGTTTAAGAAGCTAACTCTGGACAAAAGAGTCAAAAAGTAACATAAGTTAGTAAGACCTATTCTCGACATTTTCTAACCCACCACTCGACCTAAAATATGTCACTATTGTTAACATGTTTTCGTGTGTCTATTGACTTGACTAAAGCAAAATATACAAATTAAAGAGAGTGATGATTCATGGTTGGAAAGCGTCGACTATGACGAGACGGTAGTAGTTTACGAGGAATATTGATAAACTATACGTATTAAAATAGGGGTGAAAATTTTGTTTGATGGATGATTCACAAACATCGCTCGTGTATATAGCAAAATGGATAGTTGCATCTTGTCATGTAGGAAGATAACTATGAATGCAGTTATCCGTTTTTAAGTAACTATGGACAAAAGAGTCAAAAAGTACACATAAGTTAGTAAGACCCATTCTCGACATTTTTTAAGCCAACACTCGACCTAAAATATGTTCATATTTTTAACATGTTCCATTCTATTTTTTGGCATAAAAACTCATTAACTTATAGAGAGGGCCACACTTTAGATGAATAAAAGCAGTGACAAGAATATATTCTTTTTTAAGATGTCATGTATTTTTTGTATCACATGAAATTTTTAGGTATTCAAATTATCAAATGTCGCGATCATAACAATCCTTCCGGTTTATGTCATCGAACTAAATGAATCATTTGACTTTAAGAGTCAAACACAACTAACAAATTGGTGTAAGTGCGTAACCGTCCATAACCAACATAAAACATTGTTCATAGTTGGTACCCACAATTTACAAAACATTACGCTAACGGTATACATGAAGCATTAAGGAACAGTTTACAAAATATTACAATGTTGTTCCAAAACGCTATATGTTACGGAAAGAGTGCATCTTAAAGTCCATACCGGATTGCTCCATGCCTGAACCCAACCAGGATCATGTAAACAACAAACATGTTGACCCGAAAAGACTGACCCACATTAACGACAGACCTAATATAAAAATTACTGAACAGAAAAGGAAAAAGTTTTATGTTCCCTAAGCGCATACAAGAAACGTTCAAACTACAAGTTGCAGCAGCCACGTCTACCATCCATCAACACGTGATCTTGTATTTCTAAAAATAGCTTGTCATTTTTTCCTTGTACGCCAAAGCTGTTTGAATTGGACCAGGAGGAAAATCCATGCTTAAACAATTAGCGCTGTACATCATAATGCACACCCAGACACCACAATCATCGTATAAACCAGCCTGTTTTGGTGCATGGTTTAAAAAGTCGAAGGTGATGTTATAGCGCTCAGGATCTATGTCCTTTTTCTTAAAGATACCATGCTTTGACATGCCTTGCGGCATTTGTTCAATCATCATTACCAGTAAACTGAGCCACCAGTCACGGTTTTCCTTTTGCCAAGATTCTAGACCGCTGAGTGTATTATAAAAGGTGACGACACACGTCCTAATTTGAAACTCGGCAAGGAACCAGTGGGCGTTCTTGATCTTTATAGGAATATAAACATACATTAAACAAAAAATATAGGTTACCATAAGTCTTCAATAAAGTAAGATGTCGAAAACTTAAACCATCATCACATGTGAAAAGTAAGTGAACAATAATAGCTTGGTTTTGAATATGCACCCTATTTACGTCGGCCCACCCCACGGGGTACATGTGGTCGTTGAAAATCCAGTCCGC
>BQNB010115190.1:3232-21609 GCA_026074375.1 Tanacetum coccineum
TAAGTATGGATTTGGAGTTTTTTGATGATACTCATGCAACTAAGGCAAAAAAGTGGTTCAACGACTCTTTGGAAGGTTTGTATAATATTTATTATGTAAAATATGGTAACCCAACAACTGAATCAAGGAGTGGGGCTTCTTCATCGAGGGTGAGTGGCGGGAATCAAATGAATAATTTGCTAAACCGGTTGAAAGAACATAAAAACAAAAAGGCAAGGAGTGATAGTTCATTGTCCTCCGAATATGAGCGATACGTCCATTCGGATTTTATCACACATCTTCAGTACAGTGAGTTTGCAGGTTTTGATGTCTTAGGTTTTTGGAAAGAAAAGGAATCAATGTTTCCCGTTATATCCCGCATGGCGATGGATTTAATAAGTGGACAAGCTACTTCGGTAGCTTCCGAATCCGTTTTTTCAACAAGTGAAAGGGTGTTGTCAATCCGAAGAACAAAACTAACACCGAGTTCTTTACAGATGTGTATGTGTTTGAAGGATCACTTGGACGCTCAAGAGCGTAAACAACATACATCCACTCTTGAAAATGCCCTAGACTTTAAAGATGAGATCTTGGATGCCGAGGTCCAAGAGAATGAAGCCACACCACTATCCGATGAAGAAATCGCACAAGATGCTGCTAGCCAAGGCATTATGACATCCGGTTCGGGAGGAGAAGAGCAAGATTTTGATTACGATTTGACGAACTATGGCATTGATGATTAGCTTTTCCAATTCTGATGTATTATGTTGTATTTTGTTTCCGATGTATCAGGTTTTATATTAAATAAAAGTTGAAGTTTATTCAGTTGATTGCGTATAAAACCACCAAAAAACATAAACCGATAAAGCCGGTTCCAAACTGGTTAGGAACCGGTTTGACTTTTTCACTCCCCAGACCAGTTCCAAACCGAACCGGTGAAACCGGTTTGGACAGATTTGCTGATCGAAATAGGTTCCAGTTGACCGAATCGAAACCGAAACTGGTTAATCGGTTTGTGCACCTTTATTTGTCCCCACGATTTTAAAAAGAATGAGAACTATTAATTGCCGATTTTCATTACTTGTTTTCACACGTTTCACTATTAATCAACACTTTGCATTCAATATTGTATAAAGTTAGATTTGCTAAAGGTTTGGCTAATCATAGTTTTATGGGTTATGAACTTATGATTAAGATTACTTCAATTAGAAATACAAGCATGTTTTTGGTCAACGACATTTTAAATAATTAATATTACAAGATATATTCATAAACAAGAAAATTCTAAGTTAATTAGATGTTATTTTAATAACTTCTATACTCGTAAACATAATTTATAGAGTTGTTGCTAACAAAACTGTTGGAAAAATATGGTTTTGCAAAGTGAGGTTTTGCAAACTTTGGACACCATTTAACATATGTAGATGTTATATATCTTTGTATTAGAGTGGGGCTTTGTGTTCTCCTCTATGAGAGCTTCGCAACGAGCTAAAGTATGTCCAAAGTGGAGTTAAGATGAATGAGATATCGTGTCTCAAAGTGAGGCACGTGGAACACAAAATCTGGGAAACAAGAACTATCCCACATCGCCCAAAGTGTGAAGTGGGAATGGGTTTATAAGGAACCTTTTGTAGTGACCTCTAAATTCCTTTGTGGGGTTTATGCTCCCACGCCTACGCGAGCGTGCTGGGGGGGGTGTAAAAATGGATTTCTGGGCCAAGATGGGTTCGGTTCCACTGAACTCATGCGAGCCCGCGCGACCTGCGGACACGAATGCAGCTCCGAAAGCCCGTCTACGCGCTTATCTTTTTGCTACCAGTTTGTTGTAAGGTTCCAGAATATTCTTGAGATTCAAATGTTGAATATATCAACATTTCAAAATCGTGTGTATAGATAGACCCGGCTGAATTTCAGCAACTATCTTTGGCTTGTTGACCAAGATAGGGTTTGCCTATATTAAGAACCAGTCTCATTCATTTTTTGAAGACAGAAAAACGAACTCCAAATATACCATAAGCAGAAGCAGTTTTAGCAACCTTTCCAGCAGATTATCATTGGACATAAACCTCGATCCTTTCCGTAATCTTTCAGGTCAGATTGTCTAGTCCGGCTTTTTTTTTTTTTTTTTTTTTTTTTTTTTTTTTTTATTTTTTTTTTTTGGGCTGTACAACAGCTTTGGACGTTGTACCCTGGGAAACAGACGGCGAATCTGTTTTAAGGGAATCGTGTTAAACACGAGCCTCGTTCTTTTACTGCTTATATTATCTGTTATTCTTTAGGTTAATTTACTTGTTAATGTTATTCGATCTACGCTAATAAAAGTATGCAGGTTTCCCAACAGTCTTAAAACAGATTCTGTTTACACAGAATTAAAACGCTTTTATTATTCGATATAATATTGTTAACAAGTTTTCGTATAAACTGTTTCTGTCGAAACCTAGATAGAGTTTCGTTGGAAATCAGGTAACAAAAACAGATTTTATTCTGCGGTTTACAGATCCATAACGTTTTAATTAATTCGATATAGAAACCAGGATTGAGTTTCTATTAAACTGATATTATTTTCACTGAAACCAAGACTGAGTTTCGGTAAAACAGATCCGGTACAAGCAGATACCGAGTGATTACTGTTTGTCTAACGGTTTGTGTGTAATCTTTCAGGATGACTAACACTCAAACTCCTCCTCCTGCGACTACTGTTGTGATCCCAACCGGTGCGCCGGCTACCAACACAGTGGCTAATCATGCAGAAAGACCAGAAAAGTTCAATGGTCAGAACTTTAAGAGGTGGCAACAGAAGATGTTCTTCTATCTCACCACCTTAGGCCTTGCGCGGTTCTTGAAAGAAACTGCACCTCAGGTTGAACCTCCTGCCGAAGGTCAATCCTCTAATGCACAGGCTGTGCAAGCTGTGGAAGCATGGAAACATTCAGACTTCTTGTGTCACAATTATGTTCTGAATGGTTTGATAGATCCTCTGTATAATGTGTACTGCAAGACCATGACTGCCAAAGAATTATGGGAGTCATTGGAACGCAAGTACAAGACAGAAGATGCTGGTACAAAGAAATTCGTGGTAGCTCGTTTTTTGGATTACAAGATGGTTGATTCAAAGAGCGTGGTCAGTCAGGTTCAAGATCTGCAAGTTTTGCTACACGATATTCATGCTGAAGGAATGACTTTGAGTGAAACTTTTCAAGTTGCTGCTATTATTGAAAAGTTACCTCCAAGCTGGGTAGAATTTAAAAACTACTTGAAGCATAAGCGAAAGGAGATGAGTGTTGAAGACTTGGTTGTTCGTCTTCGTATTAAAGAGGACAACAAGCTGGCTCAGAAAGACACTTATACACCTGATTCTGCCAAGGCTAATATGGTTGAGCATGCTGGGTCATCTTCAAGGTTCAATTCCAAGGGAAATAAGAAAGACAAAAGGAAGAATGACAAGAAGAGCAAAGGGAAGTCTGAGTACCTTGCTCCTAAAGCTGGGATTGTGAAGCAGAAGTTCCAGGGGACTTGCTACAACTGTGACCAGCCTGGTCACCGTGCTGCTAATTGCAAGATGCCAAAGCGGTGAAATCCACGTCAGGCGAATAATGGTGATGAGATGTGGACATGATTGCGATGGTGTCTGACGTGTGTGCCATGATCTCTGAGGTTAACCTGGTAGGTCTAAACAACAGTGGTTTGTGGATTGATACAGGGCACCTCGTCATGTGTGTGTACTGCAAGAGTATGTTTCACTCTTTCAGAGCGGTTGACAATGGACAAAAGCTGTATATGGGCAACTCTTACAACTGCTATATAAGGTGAAGGAGATGATATTTGAAATGACATCCGAAGAAAAGAGTCTCAAGTTGACTAATGTCTTGTATGTTCCGGAGATTCGCAAGAATCTTGTGTCCGGTTGGCTGTTAAACAATTTGGTTTTCGTTTAGTTTTTGAGTGCGGGTAGGGGGTGGAGTGAAGTTTGGGGGTGGGGTTGGTGTGGGGGGGGTTTATATCAAATGTATGTTGGTAAGGGTTTTATGCATGAATGCTATTTTTAAAGAACTCAATGTAAATGGTGGTCAAGAATGATATCAATAAAATGAACTCTTCTGCTTACTTGATTGAGTCTTTTAATGTGTGGCATGGTCGTCTTGGCATGTAAATTTTAATTCGATGCGTCGCTTAATTAAATTAAAGCATACCAACTTTCTATAGATACTAAATACCAATGTGAGAACTTTATGTGAAGCCAACTACAAGAGCATCTTTCCAAAGCGGTTAAGCGAACAACGAACCACTTGATATGATACACACAGACATATGTGATTTGAAATCACTACCCACGAAGGGTGGCCATAAGTACTGTTATCACGTTTATTGATTATTGTAACCCAAGTATTGCTATGTTTTACTGTTAAAAGTAAAGATTGGAAGCTATAGACAAGTTTGTTTTCTATACAAAACCGGAGTTGAAATCAACTTGGTAAGAAAATATCAAGGTTGTACGAAGTGATAAGGAGGTGAATTACTTGGCTCCATTCGCCGACTTTGGTGCTAAACATGGAATTAGACACGAGGTTCAACTGCTCCCTATTCACACTCAGCCAAACGGTATTGCCGAAAGGAAGAACGTACCTTGAAAAGAAATGTTACTCTGCCATGTTGATTAGTTCTGGTATGAGTCAGACAATGTGGGGGGAAACCCATTCTACGGCTACTTATCGTTAAATAAGATATCTCGTAAAGAAAGAAAGAGACTCCTAGAATTATTGGATGTGAAGAAAACCATCATATCGATACTACGAGTGTGGGGTTGTTTAAGCCAAGGTAGCTAATGCCAACTCCCAAGGCCCAAAAGATTGGACCTAAATCTGTGGATTGTATATTCATTAGATATGCTAAGAACAACAGTGCTTATCATTTCATTGTACATGAATCAAAAAATCCGATAACCCAAAGAATACAATACTGGAGTCTAGGAATGCTTCTTTCTTCAAAATATATTTCCTTGTTTATCAAAGGAAACTGGAAACCTCATCTAATTAGATGACAAAGTTGTCCAAGATAAAGACAGCGAGATGATAATGAATCTCCAAGAATGAGAGACAAGATCAAACCGAGGAAGAAGTTGAACCAAGAAGAAGCAAAAGGGCAAGAAACGAGAAATCGTTTGGACCCCTTTTGTTCATTTATATGGTAAGAAAATGAAACCCACACCTCTACCGAGAAGCGATAACTTCCCTCGGAAAGGCAACAAATGGAGATAAGCCATCAAAGTGAAATATAATCTATTTTACAAACCAACGGGGAGCTCCGTGGAATTACCTCCTGGTTTAAACCACAGGCTATAAATGGATCTCAAGAAAAGATGAAAGCTGAATGGCACCGATGACAAATATAAGCAAGATTGGTATTGCCAAGGTTTAGACAATGTGAAGTCTCGACACTGTGACACTTTATTCGCACGTTACCGAATAACCTCGATTAGAATGATAATTGCTGTTGCCCGCATTAAGAAATTTTAGGAAATCACCAAATAGGATGTGAAAACGGCTTTTCTAAAAACGAAGATTTAGAAGAAAAATATATATATGAACCAACCTGGGTATTCATATGCTCCTGGACAAGATGGCAAGGTTTGTAAACTTGGTTAAGCCGTTGTATGGCTAAAAGCAGCTCGGTCCCAAACAGTGGCAATCAAAAGTTTATCACACCATGTAGAAAAATGGATTCAAATAAATGAATGACGACAAGATGGTGTAAGTGAAGACACAAGTAGTGGATATGTAATTCTGTGTTTATATGTTGATGATATGCTTATCGTTGGCAGTAACGACAAGATGATCAAATCTACTAAAGACATGTTAAAATCAAAGTTTGACATGAAGAAAAGGGTTGGCTGAATATGATCCCTTAATAAAGATCAATCAACAACCTCAGAATAGACTTGTTTTAAGTCAAGACCACATTACGTGGACAAAATTCTTAATACTCACATAATGCGGGTGGATTCCGGCCGAAGCTATAACTCCAATAGTACACCTAGTATGTCTCATTCTAAATATAAGGCTTAGGTGTTGCCTAATTAAATATATAAGGATTCTTGGCATGTATAATGTAAACGTGTGACATGTACCCGACCTGACATAGCATAGCAGTTAGTAGGCTAGGAAGGTATACGAGTAATCACAGTTATGCACATATGGAAAGCTATAAACAGGTACTTCATTATTTGAGATACCAGTCGTGGCATTATATATATCTCTCATCTCTCTAAATGACAGACACCTTGTAAACGAGGGATATAGTGATGCAAATTGGAAATCTGACATAAAGATCATATCGACTATGGATATTGTTTACACAAGGAGGCCGCTATATCCTTGGAAAGTTCTCCAGCAAACAGTTAAAGCCAAGTCCACGATGAATTAGAATTTATCGCGCTTAGATAAATGCGGAAAAGATAGGCGAATGGCTACCGTCAATTCGTAGAGGACATCCAAGGTGCATAAACCGGTAACGGCCTTAGTATACCTTGTGATTGGCGCAGTGGGAAGAGCTAAAAGTACAATGTATAATGGAAAAGTCCACGACATAACCGTCGTGGACAATCCGATACAAACTACTCCTCAACTGGAGTATCTCAATTGACTTATGTGCTTCAAAAGATAACATCCGCGATCCCGTTTACAAAAGGCTATAAGGCAGAGAGTTAGTTATAAGTCGTCTAAAAAAATGGTACTAAAGCCCACACACACACAAGAGTTTTTTCTATGAAGGAAAACCTAACCTAGTTGACTGGAGATCCCAAGATCTAGGTTCAATAGGACAAACGCTAATCATAAAAACACGTAGGGGAAAGTCAACGTCCAATGTGGGGGAGGTTACTTATCTTGTAACCTCCTAGCCTAATTCCTATAACAATGTGACTTGTTGGAGGTCAAACATATGCTTTAATGGTTCAGGATGAAATCATAAAGCATAAAGATTCAAGATGAATCTGAAAGGTAATATGTTTCTAATGATTCAAGATGAAATTCACCTATTTGAGTAGAGAATGTGGGGTCGCTTCGAAGGGAATTGTGGGGGCGCAATTCTAAGAGCTCTTGCAGGAACCAGGCTAGTGCTCATGACCATGACGGGCACGACTATGAGGACTTGACAAGGTCAGGAAGAGTCTGTGTGAGTATGTATTGTCGTCTACGTAAACGGGAGGTGTTGATTCCAAGGACATCGAGTCACTCGACCTAGGAGACTAAGTGCATCTCATAAGGGAAGGTTCAAAGGGTCACACCTACCTATCCTATGCAGGATTCAACCGCGGAAATTTTGCGGAAATTTTCGGGTGGTTTCGACCGATCTCCATTCATGTGGGGGATTGTTGGAAAAATGGTATAGCAAATATGAGTTTTTGCTAAATTTGGACAACATTTAATATATGTAGATATTATATATTGTAGTAGATGTTTAGGGCTTTGCGTTCTCCTCGAAGAGAGCTTCGCAACGAGCTAAACTATGTCCAAAGTGGAGTTAAGATGAATGAGATATCGTGTCTCAAAGTGAGGCACGTGGAACACAAAATCTGGGAAACAAGAACTATCCCACATCGCCCAAAGTGTGAAGTGGAATGGGTTATAAGGAACCTTTTGTAGGGGCCTCGAAATTCCTTTCTGGGGTTTATCTCCCACGCCTAGCCGAGGGGAGGGGGGGTGCAAAAATGGTTTCTTCTGGGCCAAGCTGGGATCGGATTTCCACTGAACTCATGCAGCTCGCGCGAACTGCCGGACACGAATGCAGCTCCGAAAGCCGTCAACGCCTTATTCTTTTGAGCTACCAGTTTGTTGTAAGGTTCCAGAATATTCTTGAAATTTAAATGTTGAATATATCAACAATTTAAAACGTGTATATAGTTAGACCCGGCGTGCAAAAAATGGGTTTCTGGGCCAAGATGGGTTCGGTTCCACTGAACTCATGCGAGCCCGCGCGACCTGCGGACACGAATGCAGCTCCGAAAGCCCGTCTACGCGCTTATCTTTTTGCTACCAGTTTGTTGTAAGGTTCCAGAATATTCTTGAAATTTAAATGTTGAATATATCAACAATTTAAAACGTGTATATAGTTAGACCCGGCTGAATTTCAGCAACTATCTTTGGCTTGCTGACCAAGATAGGGTTTGCCTATATCAGAACCATTCTCATTCATTTTTTGGTACACAGAAAACGAACTCCAAATATACCATACGCAGAAGCAGTTTTTGAGCAGCCTTTCCAGCAGTTATCATCGATCATAAACCTCGATCCTTTCCGTAATCTTTCAGGTCAGATTGTCTAGTCCGGCTGTACAACAGCTTTGGACGTTGTACCCTGGGAAACAGACGGCGAATCTGTTTTAAGGGAATCGTGTTAAACACGAGCCTCGTTCTTTTACTGCTTTAATTATCTGTTCATTCTTTCGGTTAATTACTTGTTAATGTTATTCGATTTACACTAATAAAAGTATGCAGGTTTCCCAACATATATCACATCAACAAGTGCAGTAAGGAAATAAAATTAAGTGCAGGAAGGAAAAAAAATTAAGTGCAGCACTCAAGATAAAAAAATAAACAATGTTCTTTACAGGATTGGAAGTAAAACAATAACAATAACAAGTGCAGGAATGAAAAAAAAAGGTGCAGTACTCTAGATAAAAAAAAACACGATGCCCAGTTTGCATGGTCCTCATTCATAACAAGGAAACAATAACAAGTTAACGAAGTAAGCCATTTAAGCATAGAAAGTTTTTGGAAGTAGCTAGCCAATTCTAGGTACAGAGGGTGTCAGAATTTACAACTTCTATGGGGTTAGATTTTATTTGGCCTAAAATGAAGGAAAAAATAGGAAGCCTTATATACGGGTTGAACCCGACCCCGACCCTATAAGGCTATCGGCTTGGCCGGGTTGACCCGCTAGACCCGGTAAGCCAAGTTTGACCCGAATAAAACAGACCCTATAAGGCTTTATCGGGTTCGGGTCGGATCAACCCATTCGTCATTTCCTAGTAATAGCTTCTTTAAATTAGTCTTTTTCGTCATTCTGTTAAATTATCAAAATTTGCCAAACACCTGAAACACAGTTACATATTTAGACAATAAAACCAAAACCAAATCCTACAACCAGTTTATATTACAGCTCCCTTTACATCTTTTTCAATGCTCAGAACCAAGAAAAATATTGACTTTGTACCTATTTATCCCTCGCGAAACAAGTAAAAACTACATGAAAATTACTACAATATAATTTATGAACTAGCTCATAGAACTCTTACATGGCATAACATAAAGAATCAAATAATTAAGTTAAGAATTGAGTCATTTGTAAAGATCAAAAATTGAAAATCTCAATAGATATTGTTTTATTTAATATATTCTTATAAGAGAACATATTCTCTTATTACAAAAGAATCAATGAATTCACTCTATATATATAAACACACTCTAGCTTATACACAATTAACGAAAGTATGATGTTTTTATCCACATCTATCTGGAATTTCTTCAGTCACTTTTCGATGGAACTCCTGCAGTAGCAGCAACAGCAGCATCATCGGAACTCTGCACGAGCTCTGGTTTAATCTCCTCAAGCTTTTCAAGAACTTGCACAGCTTCAGGTCGTTCTTCAGGTGAAGGATCAACACAATGCATAGCTAATTTCAGAGTGTTAAGCAGCTCATCACCACCAACATTTGCGGGATCCCCCATTAATTCCAAATCAAAAACTTCATTAGTCCATTCATTCTTGAAAATCGATGCCACCCATTGTGGCAAGTCAAGACCATCTGTTGCCTCGCTGGGAGACTTGCCCGTCAAAAGCTCTAAAATGATCACACCGAGACTATAAATATCAGTTTTTGTGTTTGCGTTCTTGAGCTTTGAAAGCTCCGGAGCTCGGTAGCCTAATGTCCCTGCGGTTGCAACCACATTGGTGTTGGCTGCATTTGTCATGAGCCTGGATAGACCCACATCTGCAATTGCTGGATTCTTCTGTTCGTCTAGTAACACATTACTGGAAGTGAGGTTGCCGTGGACTATACTCTCTTGGCTATGAAGGAAAACGAGACCTTTTGTTATACCAACGATTATGTTCAATCTTGTTGGCCAATTTATCACACTTTCAGGGCCACGAGCTGCAAGAGAATCCAAAATTAACAACCTTGTATCAGATATTCATGAATCTCAATTAAACAAGTTAGTTAAAAAGAATGTATCTATAAAATTCAAACAAATTGTTAAAAAAATTGTTTTAACGTTTGACCTTCATAGTTGTTTAAATTAAAAGAAAAACTTTTACCATATCCAATACATCTCAAACCCAATCTGGCAAGTATCTGAATACAACACCTGACCTCAAGTATTAAAGGCACCCACCCGTCAAAAAAGTATCCGTTTTGACATGTATTTTAAAAGGTAGACGTTTTGACCCATTTTGACATATCTAAATTATTAAATATAGAATGCATCAGAAGTTGGAAGTGACATACCATGGAGGAAAGAAGCAAGACTTCCATGAGGCATGTAATCAAACACGAGAAGCTTCTCGCCTTTAGGTCCCAAGTAATACGCTCTAAGGGCCAAAATGTTTTCATGCCGAATCTTTCCCAGTTCAGCAGCTTCTGTTTCAAATTCCTTCTGTGCTTTGGTGACTTTTTCTCTTAGCCTTTTCACTGCAACCATGTTACCATCTTCTAATGTAGCTTTATAAGAGGTTCCGTAAGTGCTCTTTCCCATTATCTCAGCAGTTGCACATAACAAATCATCAGCTGTAAACACAAAAGGGCCCGAAAAATGCACCAACTTCCCACCGGTTTCTCCTGATTCCACAACATCAGCCCCTGCCACTGGGGGTACCGCCATGGCAACATCGGTTTTTGTCTTCTTCGACTTTGATCTTGCTGCTGATTTCTTTCTAATTAGACAGCAGAGAAGTAAACAGCATAAAAGAAGCAAAACGAGCAAGAGGGCTCCAGCTGCTATAAGGATTATATCTTTTGAACTAAGCTTTCGGTTTTTTTCTTGTTTTTGGTTTGAAGGATGAACTTGTGATGAAGATGGAGAAGGTGAAATAGATGGAGTAGGGCATGGTGTCGAAATACTGTAACCACATAACTGAATATTACCGACAAAAGAAGTCGAATTAAACTTCTTCAAAAGCGAAGAAGGAACACTCCCAGAAAGCGAGTTATATGAAACATTTAAAGAATCAAGATTCTTCAAATGACCAACGGATTCAGGAATTTCACCACTAAAGTTATTGTGAGATAATCCAAGTTGGGTGAGAGAAGAAAGGTTTCCAACAATATCGAAAATTTGACCATTTAATTGATTGTTATCCAAAACTAAAACTGAAAGATTTGAAGTACTAATCGATGGAAAGCTTCCACTGATGACATTGTTGGACAAATCCAACAACTGAAGCTTAGAAAGATTAGCAAATTCATTTGGTATAATTCCATTAATGTGATTATGGCCTAGATTAATCTTTTCAAGATTACTCATCTTGCTCAATGAAGTCGGAATCTTTCCACTGAGGAAATTATGATCAAGAGCCAAAGATGTAAGTTGACCAAACTTCCAAGTGTCTGGAATCGGGCCCGAAAGATTGTTATGTTCTAAGGCTAGGAAAGTGAGTGACGGCAAAAGGGTAATACTTGGTGGAATGGAGCCAGAAAAAGCATTGTAACTAAGGTTAAACCTATATATTTTAGTCGAATTTGAAACAATGTTGGGGATGGTGCCACTAAGCTGATTATTGCTTAAATCAAGGTTCTGTAAAGATGGTGTAATAGATGGAGGGATTGAACCCGAAAGCCGATTATTGAAGAGATAAAGACCTCTTAGATTAGGTAACAACCATAAAGATTGCGGTATAACGCCGGATAATAGGTTGTCATGGAGGCTGATTCTTTTAAGCGAATAAAGGTTACCGAATTTTGAGGAGATCTTGCCACCTAATCCCTTCCACGGAAGCTGTATGGCGATAACACGACCTTGATCACACTTAATTCCAACCCATCCACCCGAGCAAACTCCATCTCTACCCTTCCATGTCCTCAAAACACCTCTTAAATCAACAAGATCTTGTTTAATAGCTTGGAGAGCTGAATAATCGCCAAGCGTGACCGTTATCACCTCCTCGTTGTCAGATTTACCTGAAACAATATGAGAACAAAAAAGAATCACTAAAATGGTAAGCAAAAAAAGTGCATTTTGAAATGAATAACTTGGCGACTGTGTCCGAAAATGACTAGAAGAGCCATTTTTTGTTTCCATCAAGCAACAAACTCTAGACAACAAAAACCAACTGGGTTATGAACTTATGATTAGTGATTCAAAAGAGAAATGGGTTTTGCTTGATTCTTGTTAGTTAAGAGAGAGAAAAGAGTTGGTGGAAATTTAGAGAATGAAGGAAAAAGTGTGTTGATTTAAAAGATGCTACTGTGCACAAGTCTTTGGTTTACGTTGAGAAGAGTAACGGCTAGTCACAAATAATACTTAATACCTAACACATGAATCAACATTAGAATATTATTCAACAATAATAGTAGTAAATGTTTTTTCATGATTCCGAGTTTGACTGAGTCCAACGGCTATTTTCTTTATACTTCCTCCCGTCCTCAAAATTTTTATAAAAAAACACACGGGTCAGAAAAGATGAGATGATATATACATTTCGACCAACCATATATGATTCTCACTCACTAAACTTTATTTTGAGTGGTTAAAATTGAAAGTAAATAATTATTTTGAAACATCATAAAATAAAGGGTTTAAGCCGTAGAATAGTAACGAACTTTTTTAAATTTATCGATTTGATACGCGTACTTTTAAAAAATTATACAATAGTTACAAACTTTCATAAGTGTTCTCATCTGCACATTTTGATGACGTGTCACGTTATTAATGGTGCCATGTGTCAGCCTATCAGGTATGACACGTCATCAAAATGTGTAGAATGAAACACTTATGAAAGTTCGTTACTATTGTATAACTTTTTAAAAATACACGTACCAAATTGATACATTGAAAAAAGTTCGTTTCTATTCTACGGCTTAAACCCTAAAATAAAAATAGGAGAAATAATTTTAAAATGAAGAAAATACCTTCTACATAATTCTTTTCTTATTGTCCTTATTATAAAAGACTATTTTTAATGTAACTAGTTATAATATATGTAAACGCACAAGTTTTTTTTCTTAAAATTTTAATTATGTATTATTATTAAGGGTATATCACAAATTTCGTCCACAAGGTTTTCAATTTTCGCACTGCTTGCCACTCCTACGAATTAATCACAAATGCTGCCATTGTTGTTCACATTTTGTTACACTCTACATCTTTTACGCTAACGACCATCAAATATTGTCGTTAGAGCCTCTCACACGTGTTTCACATTCGCATGAGAAGCATTAATAAGTTTAACATTCTTTACATCTACTTTTTTTATTACATTCATCCGAATTAATATTTCAAAGTAGGTGAATGATGTGTTTTACTTGAGTTCTTAACATGATCTACTACTTTCTTTTACGATATAGAAGTGCTTCTACTCTTAGTGTTATGCAAGACACTATTCTTTAAACTGTTGCTCTTACGTTGTGGTCTGCTTACACTAGTAAAAACTCTATCCTGTAGGAAGTTTTGAAGCAATCACATTAGTTTTCTTTTTGTTCACACTTGTTTCTTGATAATCTTTTGTGTTTATCTTGTACATTCATGATGCAATGATATTTAGGTAAAGTTTGTGAAGTAACTGGATTTGACAAAATTTGTTTCTCAACAACCTTAGAAGCAAACCTTGACTTTTGAACTGAAGCATTAATCAGTGGTTTAGGAGAGATGGTTTTGCCTAAGATCGATGGTTTTTTAAACTTGATATTCACAGACTTTCCTTTCTCAACATTTTTTAACTTCTCTTTTAATTCAAAAATTGTTATCAAAGATCTTGATTCTTTGATTGTACATCTCCATATTCATACGTCTTTTGATTAACATTATCAATTAATTCATTAATCTCTTTCTGAGTTTGAGTTCGTGTCTTTTTTATGGAATTAAAAAGATTTTGGTATTCAAGTTTTAAATGCTTATTCTCTTTTGTTATAGACTCTACTTGAAATGTTAATGACACGTTCTCATCAGCTAATTGTTCTATTCTATTTTTTTTTTTTTTTTTTTTTATTTTTGACATTCCAAGAGTTTTCACAAACATCTTTTTCTTCTCTGTTTTGTAATTCCAATTCAAAAGCAATGCCTTGAGCTTGACATCTTTGAAAGTCATGTTCAAGTATTAAAATTCGTTTTAACAAGCTCTCTTGGACATCTTTAAACTCTTTTGAAATCCTTTCATTTTCTGCTTTTAGCTTCTCATTTTCTAAATTTACAAATGCATAATCATGAATTGTAGAAGCAGAAGAATGCCATTAACATTCATAAACTTCAGAAATGATTACTGCCTCCAAGAGCCTCTTTGATCAAAATAATTTTACTTAATATTCTCGTTTCTTGTAATTCTTTTTCCATCGAATCAAAAATATTTTTCATCTCTTCCACTTCCCTTGTGAGTTCTACTTCAAATTTTGTTATGCAATTAAACAAATGATCAGTAATTGGGTTTACATCTTTTCAAACATCTTTTTGATGAATGGTCCGTCATGATAGTCCAGTTTTCCAAGATCGGTTTTGTCTCTCACAACATGTTTAAGACAATTAATAACATATTTAAATGTTGCAAAATACTATTTTGAATGACATATTTTCGGAGTTTTAGGTGGTGTTTAGTTGTAGAAAATTTTTCATGTTTTTCTGTTTCTAAATTCCTAGAGAAGAGAATGACTTGTCTTCTCTAGAGAATAGTTGAGAATTTTAAAAACTTGTTTAGATGGGAGTTGTGTTTTTCCTTTTAAAAATGGAGAATAGTAAAATGTGATTTTCTGTTTTTCTGTTTAAAGTAGGAAAATGAAAATTTCCTTTTTTTTGAAAAATATTGGAAAAAGTGGGACTAAACAAGTTTTCAGTTTTTTCATTCTCAAATGAAAAATTTCCTAGAAAAATGAGATATTTTTCCCCAACTAAACACACCTTTAGTTTTTGAAGGATTTGCACTTTGGAAAATCTTTTTGTAAGGAACTACACTAGGTGTAAAATTGTTTGAATGTTTTTTTTTGGGATTTAGCCGTACAATAGATTCTACACCAAAAATGTCATCCTCATCATCTAATCGAAGTCACAGCCGTGTTTCACCACCAAGAGAATTGGTATGTGCCTAAATACACATACCTTTGACCTTTAAAAAACGAACTTAAATGACCAAAAACGTACCAAAAATACATTGTATGTGTATGTTTTCATTTATATTGTGCAGGAAACGGATATCCGACAAAAAGACGAAAAACAAAGCCAAAAACGACAAAACCGAGCACGAAATGGAAGAGTGTGAAAAAGTCAAAGTCAAAGTCAAAAGTCAAAGTCAAAGTCAACCCCGCAAAGTCAAGGCCAAAGCCGATGCCAAAATGAAGAAATATTTAATGGGCCCACCCGCACCCATCTAATGGGCCGGGTCAGCCCATTAGTGTATTATTGAAGACCATTACATGAAAAAGGGCCCAAAACCCTTTTATACTTAACCGGCCCAAGACACATATATGAGGCCCAATCACACATAACAGCGTTAAGTCCATAACCCTTAACCTGTTAAGTCTGTTAGCACCACATGGACTGAAATTGCAAACATACCATACACCTTGGAGGACCAAAATTGCCAAATCCTTTATATAATTATCACCACAAAGACTTCCGATGTAATACAAGAATACAAGTGGAGGGACTTAAATTGCCATTCCCCATAACGTTTACCCAGTCAAACCTAAACCCCTTTTCCCGCCAAGCACCCATTGATACTATTCCTTCACCCCTATCACTCTTAACCTCGTTTACTGTTCTAACCAGCCAAAAACGTAACTCTCTAATTTAATCCCACTTCACAAACCTCTAATTGCCACCTTGGAAATCCCCTATGTTTCGATTGGTTGATGAAAAAGACATGGAAATGAAGGGCTGTGATCATCACCTTGGGCTCCAAGATGAATGGAAGGCTGAGATTTGCTTTTGACCTCTCTCACATAACAAACACAAGTGGTCTTTCTACTCAGTGAAGAAACACAACAAGAAGAGCCAAGACATGTAGACTCTTAGTATAAGTAGGGCCATTGTAGCTTATTTTTCCTTTTGTCAATTTTTGTTAAGTCCAGTCTTGTATTAACAAAGTTTATCCATTTTTAATATTGCAATTTAATTTACTTGTCATTTTAATTACTGTCATTTAATTTCAAGCATTGTACCTTTTTTTAGTTAATGAAATTTTAAGTGTTTTTCTTTAATCATTGTCATTTACATTACTTGTCTTTTAAATACTGTTTTTAAGCTCTTGTATAAGCCTTTGAACCATTGAAAGCTTATATAAACACTTGTTTTCAATTCTGTCTAAAAAATTAAGAAAATCACAAAAAGACTCACCCTTCAAATACCTCAGCATTTTGGAAGATAAGCTAGCCTTGGAAGAGCTTATAAACTATACTAGCTTGTCTTTGACAAGCTAGAGCTTGTAGATTACTTTATTTGCCCTATTTTGAGCAAGGGCAATTGTAAGTTCACTTTTTGATTTTTGCTTATTTACTGTTCAAGTGCTTATTACTGCTTATTTCCTGCTTTTTGTTGCAAATCTATGTTCTTTTATGCTTATTTGTCTTGGTTTATTGTTTAAATGTCCTTTGTTTAAGTTTTTCTTCAAAACTGTCTTGATTTGCCTTTTAACTGCTTATTGCTTGTTGGCTTATTTAAGTGCTTATTATTGTGTGCTTATTAATTATTTTTGCTTAACATTGATAACTTGTCTTCTGTCTTTAAGAAATTTTGCTTAAATCTTTATAAATCAGCTATAAAAAGGATTTTTCGAAGTTAAAGTGGTGTTTGGTTTAAGACTGAAAATGGGTCAAAATGAGTGTAAAGTTATTTTGGGTCACTAAGTCAAATTTAACAAGCCTTTTTAAGTCCTTTTCATCTGTTTTGAAAAGTTTTAAAAGTCTTAATCTCTTTTTCAAAGTGTTTAGCAGTTATGGTTTGAATATGTGAACACACACCTTAATTAATCAGCTTGTTTGATTAGGTTTTTGAATCTTGTGTTTTTATGATGTTTTTATTCTTGTTTAAGTGTTAAAACAAAGTTTTAATCAAGGCTTTAAGGTCTGCAAGTTTGGTTTGTGTATTGTCTAAATCTGTCAAAATTTGGTTAAGTGTCTTGTAAGTTAAAAACAGATTTTTCAATTTCAAATTTAGATTAGATATATTTGTTTTTAGATTTTGAAATTCTAAACATAAGCTCTTTGGTGGTCAAGCTCAATCTGTTTGAGCTTGTTTTGTTTTCAAAAGCTCCTTTCCATAGCTAAAATTAAGCCTGAACTTTGGCTTTTGTCATTAAAGAAAACCAAAAAAATCAGCACTTACTGAGTGCAAACAACTTTTTCTTAAGCCTTTTTCAGGGCTTATTTGATTTTCAAACTGTACTATGATTGTTGATTATTGTAGCTTAAAGTAAATATTTTAAGGTTTTGCAAGTTTTATAGTCATAAGGTTCCATTTAAGTGCTTAAATTTAAGCCCAAAGGTGCCCTTGTGGCTGTTTGGTTCACAGTTTTAGCCCTTTTTTCTTAATTGACTTTTTTTTGCTTTTTTGCTTAATTTCATTTGCTTATTGTGCTTAGAGTTGCTTATTAGGTGTAGTGTACTATCTGTTTTAGCTTTCTTTGCTTTTTCAATTTGCTTATTGTGTAAAAAAGGGCTAAACAGTTTAAGTTTTAGTCACTTAGTGTAAAAAAGTCTATTATGTCACATAATCTGCTTATTTCTGTGCTTATTTCATGTTTTTGTAAAAAGTCTTTTTTTTAAAGTTTAATATTTTGGTGTGTTTTACAAATTTGCAAAAAGAAAATTCAAAAAAAGGTTTTTCAAAAAAGGGAACCCACAGGGTTCGACCCTGTGACCTCCCCTTTAGCACACACACGTCCCAAACACAACACACACTAACCACTAGCACCAGATAGGGCCATTTGATTTTGTTTACACAATTGATTCTTTTAACCTCATTTTACCCAGTTTTGCTTATAAGCCCTTTTGGCTTAATACTAGCTTATTCCAATAAGCTGGTAACTCAGTTTTAATTTTGTTTAATCCAGCACTGTTTAAACTACTTTTCATAAATTTTTCAGATTTTTCCCATTTCATTTAGTATTTTTAATCAATTTTTCTTTTTTAAAACAGTTTTTAATTCATAAAAAATTATTAAAAATCAAAAAAATATAATTCTTTTTTTTTAATTTTCTTTTATT